>JASDQU010104447.1:106731-125789 GCA_032191745.1 Picea mariana | reverse complement strand
AGAAGGCCTTGTGAGATTTTGTATCTCTAGACAGTCTTGAAAACACAGTCAAGTACTTAGATATTCATCTTGACCCAAAACCATATCAAATATTGAGAAAACATTTCCCAAAAAAGAGTTAGTTACCAGGCATCTCCGACTTACAGCCTAGGAGAGTTTCCTGGAGTGATAACACCGTGGAAGAATTCTTAACTGGAGCATAGAATACCCAAAGCCCATTCTAGAGAAAAAGAGGGTCACGAGATTGGTGCTGGCTGGAAATAAACTGGTGTTGGAAGGAGAGGGTGTCGAGGGACAATGTAGCTATGAAGGGACTCTCTTACATAGAGGAAATCCAGCTGGGAAGGCATATGATAAACCCTATGGAGGCCTTGATATCAATGGGGAATAAGGGAGACTTCTACTGCTACCAAAGAGGTGGATGAGAGTAATCTCCCCAATACCTTTCTTGATTTTGGAAAGAGAACCCAGAAAACCTGACCTGAGAAGAAGGTCACAAGATTGATGCTGAGAGAGCACCTGATAAACCTCGCAGAGGCTGTGATAGAAAGAGGATCTCTTAGAAATTTGTAGAAGTTTCCCTAGTGATGTCATGGCTTGGCACGAGGGTGGACATAGTGCTAAGAGTGAATGCCTCTGAGCCTACGGTTGGGTGGAGAGGCGAACACCCATAGTCAGTTGACTGGGTGTAACGTGTAATAGATAAATATTCTCATACCTGTTGATGATTAAAATCACAACGAGGATTTCGCCCGCAAAGTGTTGCTAAAGCCTATTAATTATAATATAATGATATATATAATACTAGTAGGTGGGATCCCATTGTAGGTTGGAGGATCAGATCTGGTTCTTATTTGATGTTTTTACTGCTATTTGACACTGCTTATATGTTTGAGAATGATTGATGATCAATGTTGGTTCTATTCACGACAGATGGATGAGGGATAATGCAGGTTTGTTCTCTTTCTCTAGGCTTGAATTCCATGTCGTAATGTCTTATGATATTTTTGGTTACCTTTGCTATTTAATCCTAGACTTATTACTTGTGACACCTGAAAAAGATACATGTTAGTAACAACAAATAAAGATCAGTTGAAAAGAGGCAAAATAAATATAAACAAAATGCAAAAATAAAAGATTGAACTATGATACTATGCTACACTACATGCATTGAAATTATACTGATCGTTGTTAATCCTAGCTAACAGTTAATAGCTATGCGATTTATTGAGTTATATGAAAGCATGGTTGATATGTGTTATGGTATAGTTGGTGTTGGTTAAATGTGATATGGGTGGCACTCTTGGCAATTAATGGATGTTGGTTTCGATGCATTCTTTAATTGAATGAATTAATGGATTAGTGGGCTAGTGTGTACTAAGGAATTGAATGACTTGAGGGTGGAGGTGATGTGCATTTACTGCACATCACTCCTACTCCTTCCACTGGCTGCCACCCTAGTTTGGATATTGTTCAACTATGTTTTGATGTGGTTAGGCTCTAACTTTCAAGCAGAGGAAGAACCGCTCAGCCAAGCTCACGTTTTTAAGGTGCTTTTGGTTACAAGTATGTATTTTCTCCATCCATTAATCTGCTTTGGTTACGATATAGACATTGTCTTGAGATGTATGGGTCTGTTCTTTCCTTAAGTATGGCAACTGTGTAAAATTGTGATATTTTTTTGGAACGAATCGTTGGTGGTTTTCATTGCAATAATATTTGAAGTCACAATGTTATTGGTCGTTCTGAGTGTTAGCAGTCATAAAGGCTCTCTATCATCCTTGCTGGTTTTAGTTGGAGGGTTTCATTTGGTCTATAGTGGCTGGATGTCTCCACGCATTCGTATCACCATACCCAGTTTTTTGCTGTTATGGGGTTTACTAGTTTTGAAACGCCTTGTGTCACTGCGCATTGTTTCACTTAGGTATGGTTTTGTTCATGCTACTGATGGTTGGACAGTGGGTTATATTTCTTTTTCTCGGCTCTGTTTTCTCTCAGCATTGTTAGTTGGTTGATTGGGAGAGCCACAAGGGTTATACCCTGTGTGTTATAAGTATTGCTACAGGGCCAAATGGAGCCTTTGCTCCTCTGTTCAGAGTCTCTCCTATCTTGTGAACTGTCACCCTGTCTGCAAAGTTATTGGTGGTATACCCTGTGTGTGCACCATTGGTCTCAAAGGTTCTCACCCAATGATGGGAGTCAACACCAGTCTCCCTATGTTGGTCCACAGAGTGAACCCTTGTTTTCTTAATCCCAGTTTTTGATAAGAGGGAACCGTATGTCCTGTCGGGTCTACTATTGATGGTTATGAATTGGTGGTGTATTGTTGACAGTGTTTGATTACTGGCTCACCCCCGTTGATTATGTTGAAAATGGTGTTGGTTTTGGTATCTAGTCACTGCATTGGTTATTATAATCAATGTCTAATCTCAACATGGTTAATTGGTTGATTGAAGAAACAATATTGAATACACAGTCGTTGTCTTTTACATTGGGATTGTTGAATTGTTGACCCAACATTAGTTTTAATTAGTTAAGTCACAACAATGCTTCTTACGTGATGCGTGGGTATGTGTGGCGTACCTACATGTTAAGTTGAGTTAATGATTGTTGTGACTGTTAAATTCACATGGGAGTATTGCAATCATGGTGATTATGGTATGGCCATCCGTTGTATATGCTATGGATATTATTGGTTGTGCCATCAGAGATGGTCACGGGTTTTTACACAGTATGTTTTTGTTGCAATTTGATTAATTTGAGAGATGAGATCAGGATTACTTTTGCTACCACATTATATTGATTGATAGCCCAACATTGTGGATGTTTAAATTCAGAATAGTTGGACCTATACAATCATAGAGATACTCTGCGTTTTGTTGAATGGTCCGTGTATTCCAAGCATAGTATGAGTTAAAGTGGTGATTGTTGTCTGTGTGTTTAAATGGAAAGTCAGGATCTTTGAAATTAAAATATGGATCGCTGTGTTTGACTGTCCACTATGTATGTTTAATGAATATCATGCATCTTAACAGAGATAGGCATGGGTGCTGTAGCAGTATGATCTCATTACAAATTAATTGTTAAGTGAACTTGAGGAATGAAATCGGGTGTGATTTTAGTGTTTGTGTTTAATTTGAAGAAATAATTCTGGACGGTGGCTGATGTTTTGATAAGACAGATTGAAACAAGTGAGTGTGTTTTCATTTAGAAATTGTTTAAATATTAACTGGGACAGTTGGGAAGAAACAAAACTCTTACAGGTTGTCATGGAATGCATATTGTCTTGTTTTGATGACTCTGCATTAATGATTTAATTGCGAACAATGAGCAAGTAATACAAAAAATTGATTGGGTTATACACAGTGGTTGTTTAAATAAGCACACTAAGTATTGGTTGGTGTTGGATCTTTTGCGTTTGATATAGAATGGTTATAGATTACTTAATTAATTTTATGAACAATATCCGCTCTCCTCCCTACCATTTTATCGCTTTTCGCTAATTACAATCCCATTTCCTTCCCACATTCATTTTTCACTCTCAGTTCTTAAAATTTAATTACAGTTAATAAGAATTGTGTATTGAAGCAGTTTGGAATCGCAGTTTCTTGGTTGGATCACTGTGATATTTTATTTGGTTTGCATTACAACTGATTTTTTGTTGTCTTTGAGCAGTAACCATGTTTCTTTCCCTCCTCATTTTATCATTTTTTTCTCAATACAAACCCCTCGCATATCCCATGACCTTTTGTTCACCCCCTACTCATTGACAACAATTAAACAATTTGTATGGATTGGATTGCATGAGTCTGATATGTTGCTAAGCCAAAGTCTATTTCATATTTTGAAAGAGTTGTCATGCATGGCTGTTAAAGGAACCATTTTCTAATCAATTATACATACAAGAATGAGCTATTCAAATAAAAGGCTGAAAACCAAGGTCCATTATGCCTCTAACCAAGGGAAAGCCACTACTGCCCCTTCCTCACCTTCAAATGATTATGATAAATCATTGTCCTCCTGCATGCAATTTAGGGACGATTGCTCTCATGTGATCATCGAGATTAAGCCTAAAGGCTCCACACATCCTAAGGAAAATTCAGAGAGTTTAAAAGGTGATAGCAACAACAAAGGAAAGATTGCCTCACAGACTGGAAAATATGGATTTTAAGTTTTATTTATTTATCTATTGATTGAGAACAATTGATTTCACATTTTTGGACAACATGCTTTTTGGATATATTGGTAATATATTTTTGAAAATAATTTTAAATGTCAATGAAATAAATTGTCAAATATGAATGTGATGATGGGAGTCACAAGGAGGGGTGTTTTTCTTAATTAACTAGTTATGTTATGATTGTTAAGAGAAAAAATGAGTCACAAGGGGTCCCACCTACTAGTTATTATTTATTTAAAAAACCTTATTATGATTTATTACTTTTCCCCTTTAACTAAAAATTTGGTTGAGTTTTTAGTTAACTTAACTAATGAGGCAGTTCAACTACTTCAACAAATTCTAATTTGCTTAAAGGCTAAAGGAAAGGGAGGAACAAGAGGAGGATAGAAGGAGAAGCATACAAAGGTATGCTCTTTGAGTTTATGTTGAGATAGTTCAATTTTCATTCATTCCTTAATTTATCACAACCTAATTCTTTTTAATGATAGCAAGGTCTTATTGTAGACAACAAGATTCAGGGCTGAATTACATCATTCAAACACTTGTTTTTCAGAGGTGTTGATCTATCTTTGCTAGTCTGGGTAGACTTGTCTGTTTGTGAATTGGTTTTCATGACTGACAAAGGATATTGTGCAAAGTCGAGTTGGCAACAATCTGTGGCAAGATGATCCAACTTTTAGAGCTCAATTTTTGATTTTTTGTCAGAGGTCCTTTTGTATGTTCCGTCGGGGATGTCTAAGTTTGACTTTGGTCTAAAATTTCTTCATGACATTTTGTAAAGAGAGTGACTCTTTGGTGAATTGGAATGAAATAAATGATTGCTTTATGTCTCATCTGTCTTGATTATCATTTTGGTGTCTTTGCTTCTATCTCTACATTTATTTCAACAACTGTTATATTAAGAAAATCATATAAAAAATGAATTTTCCAGCAATTTTTTATTTATAAAAGACTAGCCTAAGCACTTGTAATCAATACTTGTGAGTTAGGATATTAATTTTGATGGATATAAACATAGGGTGATATTCTCGTCTATTATGATTTAGCCAAGAAGAATCTGAAAATGCTTGAGTAAGATCATTTCATATCTTTTCCTCAAGATTTATTTGGCGACCATACTGGGGAGATCTTCGATATCTCTCTGGTTAATTTTTATATTTGATTTTCATCGATACATCTATTTTTCTGATATTGATTCTTTGACTGTTTTATTTCTTAATGAATGTACCCGTTACAAGGCAGCCCAATATTGAGCCCGATCTTCAAGATCAGACCAACATTGCTTTGAACCTGTTTAACATTATTTTAGACACTGGCATTACCCGTGCTGAGCTTAATCATTCATGGGCAACAATTCAATGAGATATTAGTGCTCAAGAACGATTGGAAGCTAGATGTAGACAACCTAGAAATCAGCAGTAACCTTCTTGTTTCTCTTTTTTGGCCTTTCTTTCATGTCCTTAGACTCTTGTTCTTCTAGAAGAAGAGGCTTGCCACATGAAATTAATCCTATTGCTGAAATAGGAAGAAGGAACATTGTGTTATCAAGAACTTTGTCTGATTAATTCAGTTCGTCTTTCTTCCCCTCATCTATCATCCACAAGATGGCATCTAGTGGTGGCTCTGGTGGCACAGGAAGTGCTTCCTCTTCTCAGTATTCATCTTCGCCAGTGATTGGTATCTTATATAGCCACCATATCCCTTTCCAATCTACCATGAATCCCACCAAAATCATCAAAAAGTATGGCCTTTTTCAGTTTGAAGAAGACACCACAGCCACACTGTGGCATGTGTCCTCTCCTCTTAACCTAGCACTTGCTACTCATCCACTTCCTAAATTCAAAGAACATCTTCCTAGGTTTTCGGGAAATAACACTATCACTACAAACGAACACCTGGTGGCATTTTCTAATGCTTGTCATAACATTGGAGCCAATGACAATGATACTTGCATGCGCTTATTCGTTAATTCCTTGGAAGGAAAGGCTGCGACTGATTTCTTTGAACTTCCTCCTAAGATTCTGTCTACTTGGGAGGAGTTAATCTATTGATTCAGATCCACTTATGGGCAATCTAAAAGCCCAGTCAAGAAGTTATGGAAATATAATAACATCACCTATAAGGATGGTGAAATCATCAAGTCCTTCAACTTGCGTTTCACTAAGTTATACAATCAAATCCTTGAACTCATTCAACCTCAGAACCAAGCCACTTTCATGCATTACTACAATGCATTAAATTCCCCTTACCGTCATAGGCTTGAGGAAAAATCCATTGATAATCTCAGTTTCTCTCTGCACACTTATTCAAAGTATGAAGAACAACTTGAAATAAGGGATCTTCCTCAAGGAGAATCATTTGATTAGACAGACATGTCCACCCTTGTATAGCTAGTACAAGATATGAACAATCGTATGATAGCATATGAGCAGAAAGGAACTGTCTCCCCTCTCACCCCTGGAGCTTCATCCTCCTTTACACCTCCCTTTAGGAATTGAATTGAAAATAATTTTCAGCCTAAAGCTATTTTGCCTCGAAGATGGTGTAACTTTTGTGAGGAACACCATGAGGAAGGCACATGTGAGGTAAGGAAGAGTGCTATAGATGAGATCTTTGGTAAAAGACCCGAAACTACCATTGCTGTCCTAGATTTCAGAGAACCAGAATATGTCATGACCATAGGAACAAATCCTATGCTCCCAAGGGTAAATTTGAGCCTCCCCGAAATTCTTCTAGCCCGAGCTCATCCTCACCCGCTGCTACTACTCAGGTTCCTAAGGTTCCTGAAAGTCAAGGAATAACATCCTTTCTTCCCTCTTCCAAGTACAATATCTTGAATCAGTTGGCCAACATCAAAGAAGATGCAACCCTTTTGGACATGGTTTCCGTCCCCGAACAACATATGCATTTGAAACAATTCATGGAAGGAAAATATTCCGTTGTAGCCAACCTCTCTGAAGAGGCGAACGAAGAGGATCCGTTTGTAAATAAAGTAGGTGTACATAACTTTAGATACTCTGTAAAAAATCCCCTTTTTATATTTCAGTAAATATTATGGATAAGATTGCCCATTGTTGCCTCATTGATGGCAGTTCGGGCCCAAGTGTGATGTCAAAGATTATTATGGAAGAGATGGGCTTGTCTTGTACAAATGAAAAATCCAAAAGCATGCTCTCCTATAATAGTCTACAACAAACAACAATAGGCAATATTAAAGATGTGACCTTAGTTTTGTGCGCTCATCTTGAAATAAGGACAACCCTCAATATTCAGGTAATTGATATGTCAATAAGAAATTACTCAATCATCTTGGGAATATATTGGCAAGCCTTAATGGGTGGATACCTCTCACTCGACAAAACACATTTATTTGTTCCTCAGAGAGGTAAAAACATTATAGTCCTTAGAGAGGGGAGGATATCACCTTACATAGAGAGTGTCCCACAACCTAACGTAAACTATATCAACGAGGACCTAGGAGTGTATTCCATATTTACTGAGGAGGATAACATTCCTTTGGAAAAAATTGATTTAGATGATGGTATATGGCACATTCACTTTGATGGTTCATTCTCTAATGAAGGTAACCGAGCTTCCATTATCTTAATTTATCCTGTAGGAAAAATCCATAACTTTTATTATAGGTTGGAGTTTGCTTGCACAAACAATGTCACCGAATTCAAAGCTTTGGTATTGGGCATTGAGAATGCCTATAATCTTGGATGTGGTCACCTTTCAGTTTTTGGGGATTCTGAGCTTGTTGGGAATCTTGTACATAAAATTTACTCTCCTAGCAACAAGTTGATGAAACGATACACCCAAACTGTTTGGGCGCTTATCTCGAACCTTTTATCTTTCAACATCACTCATGTCAAGAGGGAGTTAAACTCAATGGCCGATTGGTTAGCTTTTTTTGCAGCCTCTCCTAATCGACAACTTCTGCCACATAGACATGATTGTACCTTTCAATCTCTATATCGTCCACATATCCTCGACAATATAGAATCTTGGCAGGTCTTCCCTAACGATGAGAGCATTTGCAATTTCATTCAAAATGAACCTTTTAAGACTAAGGAAATTATATCCATAGAAGATAACAAGATTCCTAAAGGCTTGACTCCTCTAGAGAGTTCATTTTCTTCGAGTGATGTAGGAAAAAAGGAGAAAAAAAAATAAGAGGAGTCGAAAAGGAAGGTGGGTGAAACCATCTTCTTGAGCATTGGGACACTCGAGACTCCAAAGAATGTTAAAATAGGTGCCAAATGTTAAGATGAAGAGAAAATGAAGTTTGCCAAGCTACTTGGTGAATTTCAAGATGTTTTTTCTTGGTCTTATGAGGATCTTCGTGGTTTTGATCCTGGTCTTATACAACATGCCATCCCCAATAAGGAAGGCATAAAACCAGTTAGGAAAAAACAAAGACCTATTAACCCTGCGCTAGAAGCAACTATTCAAAAGGAGTTGGAAAAACTCTTGAAGGTTGGAATCATCTTTCCGGTCAAGTATTCTAAATGGGTTTCAAATTTGGTTCCTGTTCGGAAAACAACTGGTCAGATTAGATTATGCGTTGATTTTCGTGCATTAAATCGAGCTAGTATAAAATATCTCTTCCCTCTCCCTAACATGGAAATGATTTTGCAACAAGTTGAAGGGTCACAAATGATGTCCTTACTTGACAATTTTTCTGGTTACAATCAAATCAAGGTAAAAAGGGCAGATAAATACAAAACCACCTTTATTACTCATTGGGGTACCTTTGCTTATGAACGTATGCCTTTTGTCTTATCTAACACAGGTGCCGCCTTTCAAAGATCTATGCAAATAGATTTGGACGATTTTATTGGTAAGATCATTCATATCTACCTTGATGACTTAACCGTATACTCTAAAACTCTATTAGATCATTTTGGTCATTTGAGAAAAGTTCTCATGCGATGTAAGAAATTTGACATTTCTCTAAATCCTTCCAAGTTCATTTTCGGCGTTACCAAGGGAAAGCTCCTTGGACACATTGTCTCCGATTCAGGAATAAGCATTGATCCTAAAAGGATTGCTGCTATCCTTAATCTACCTGCTCCCACTTCCAAGAAGGAGGGTCAAGATTTTATGGGGGTTATTAACTTTGTCCGTAGGTTTGTTCGAGATTTTGCTGTGATGGTCAAACCAATTCATAATCTTCTTAAGCAAGATCGTTCTTTTTCTTGGACAGATGATGTCGAAAATGATTTTGAAGGGATTAAGAAAACAATCAGTTCCACACCGGTTTTGGCGAAGCCAGATTTTGAGAAGGAATTCATGATATAAACTAATGCCACTGAGGAAGTAGTTTATACTGTCCTCATGAAAAATAATGACCAAGGGAATGAAAAACCAATGGATTACATGAGTCAAAGTTTGTCTGATGATGAATTTAAATATTCTTTCATTGAGAAACATGCTTTCACTCTTGTTAAAGCTATTGAGAAGTTTCACCACTTCATCTTAGGTAAGCATACATTGGTAAAAGTCCCTTTACCTGCTGTCAATTTTTTGCTCTCACAGACTTATCTTTCAGGGAAGCTTGCACATTGGCTTGCCAAGATCCAGGAACATGATTTGAATATCGTGACTTCTACCACTATCAAGGGACATGACTTAGCCCTTCACTTAGCTCAGCATGCTGAGAATAATGAAGAAATTGATGAAGAGGATAGTTCCGTATCAACTCTCTTTTACATTGATAACCAGATCCTCCCGGTGTCTAAACATCCCTGGTACACGAATTTAATTTACTACTTACAAAACCAAATATGTCCAGACAATTTATATGCTCATCAGAGGAGAAGGCTCCATCTTGAATCCACAAGATACGTCATTATAGGATACTTCTTGTTTCGAAAGTCTACTGATGGTGTGTTGCTTCGTTGTGTAAATAATGAAGACACACATAAACTGTTGCAAGAAACTCATGGCTATTCAAATTATGTCATTCATGTAGGAGGTCATTTTTTTGCTAAAACCATTTTCTTCAAGGTTATTAGAAAAGGATACTATTGGCCTTCAATATTTCATGACTCTTATGTTTTTTCAAGATCTTGTGATAAGTGACAAAAATTTGCTGGGAAAGAACGCCTTTCAGCCATGCCATTATTGCTTGTCCTACCAAAATTTCCTTTTTCAAAGTGGGGATTGGATTTTATTGGTCTTATTAATCCTCCATCTTTAGTTGGACAGGTTTTTATTTTGACAGCCACAGACTATTCACAAAGTGGGATGAAGCTATCCCACTTAAGCATTCAATAGATGAACATGTAATTTCTTTCCTTGAGAATAATATTTTTTCCAGATTTGGTATTCCATTGGAAATTATTACAGACAATGGTCCCACTTTCATTTCTGCTAAGCTGACCCAATTTTTAGCTAAGTTGAGGGTTAAAAATTTCACCTCATCAACTTATTATCCCCAAGGAAATGGGCAAGCCGAGTCTACCAACAAAAATCTGGTAAGAATCATCAAAAGGCTCATCGAAGATAAGCCTCGTCAATGGTGCACTCTCCTAACTTACGCCCTTTGGGCAGATCAAACTACTGCCAAGGTAAGCACTGGTTGCACCCCCTTTCAACTTGTCTATGGCCAAGAATCCCTCTTTCCTACTGAGCTGGAACTTTCATCCTTAAGGTTGATGCTACAGATCAAAGAATTAAATTTGTCTGATATTTCAAAAAGGATAAATGCACTCCTAGCTTTGGAAGAGCAAAGGATTTTTGCTTTGGATAATATTAAAAGGAAACAACAAACTGTTAAGAAGTATTTCAACAAGAGTGTCAAGACTGTCAAGTTTAAAGTCAATGAAAAAGTATTGCTATGGGATTCAACTCACGCTGATAGGGGAAGGCATTCAAAATTTCAAAAATTATGGCTAGGTCCTTTCAATATCGCTTTTGTCTTAGGTACCAACTCTTACATTCTAAAATATTTACAAGAGCGATTGTTTTCCTACAACACTAACGATTCCCACTTGAAGCATTATGTGGAACCAACTTGAAAAGTTCTAACACTATTTTGGTTCCTTGTATATTATTAGTTTAGCTCCGCTTTCAGTTTTCTACTATTTTTCTTTTTTGCTTTATAGTAGTGCGATTTCTGCTTTCTGTTGTAAACATTTCCTATTGCTTTTACATTTCTGTCACTTTATTTTTGCTGTTTTAATTTTTTGCAATTTTATTCTGTTAGGATTTTTATTGCTTTGCCATCTTTTTAATTGATTTTGGTTGAGAATAAGATGTTGCATTAGTTCTTCCTTCGTGACACTCCTGCAAGATATTGTTAGTCAATAATAATCAATCTTACACAACTGTTACGATGTTTCCCTTGAAGACATACTTGAATTTGTTATCTGCAGTCACTGTTGTCTTATAAAGAGATTGGTTATCTCCTGCTTCTTCTTTCCATTTCTTCATCCATTTGAGAAATAAAAGACCAGGTCCATCAATTTTTCTCCTTGGAGTAAAGAGAAGATTCTGGTTGAATGATTACGCATACAGGGATAAACCCCCTTATACTTAACATTTTTCATGAGTTATTCCCAAATTCCCAGTCATTTTTCCATTAAATCTGCTCACTTCCCCCTGTTGCATAATTATTCTGATTATATCTTCTAAATTTATTGTTCTTAGTCTGTGAAACCATGAGTTATGTGTTCTAAATATGTTGAAAGCAAATTTCCCTATGGATTCGCCAGTTTGTTGATGATTAAAATTGCAACGAGGATTTCGCCCACAAAGTATTGCTAAAGCCTATTAATTATAAGCTAATGATATATATAATACTAGTAGGTGGGATCCCCTTGTAGGTTGGAGGATTATATCTAGTTCTTATTTGATGTTTTTATTGCTGTTCGACACTACTTATAGGTTTGAGAATGATTGATGATCAATGTTGGTTCTATTCGCGACCGATGGATGAGCGATAATGCATGTTTGTTCTATTTCTCTAGACTCGAATGCCATGTCATAATGACTTATGATATCTGTGGTTACCTTTGCTATTTAGTCCTGGATTTATTAATTGTGACACTTGCAAAAGATACATGTTAGTAAAAACAAATAAAGAGAAGTTGAAAAGAGGCAAAAGCAATATAAAAAAATGCAAAAAGAAAAGATTGAACTATGCTACTATGCTACACTACATGCATTGAAATTAGAATGATAGTTGTTAATCCTAGCTAACAGTTAATAACTATGCGATTTATTGATTTATATGAAAGCATGGTTGATATGTGTTATGGTATAGTTGGCGATGGTTAAATGTGATATGGATGGCACTCTTGGAAATTAGTGGATGTTGGTTTCAATGCATGGTTTAATTGAATGAATTAATGGAATAGTGGGCTGACGTGTAATAAGGAATTGAATGACTTGAGGGTGGAGGCGATGTGAATTTACTGCATGTCACTCCTACTCCTTCCACTGGCCGCCACCCTAGTTTGGACATTGTTCAACTGTGTTTTTCTGTGGTTAGGCTTCAACTTTCAAGCAGAGGAAGAACCGCTCGCCCAAGCTCGCGTTTTTAAGGTGATTTTGGTTACAGGTATGTCTTTTCGCCATCCATGAATCTGCTCTGGTTACGAAATAGATATTGGCTCGAGATGTATGGGTCTGTTCTTTCCTTAAGTATGGAAACTATGTAAAATTGTTATATTTTTCTGGAATGAATCGTTGGTGGTTTTCATTGAAATAATATTTGAAGTCACAATGCTATTGGTCATTCTGAGAGTTAGCAGCCATAAAGGCTCTCTGTCATCCTTGCTGGTTTTAGTTTGAGGGTTTCATTTGTTCTATAGTGGATGGTTGTCTCCATGCATTCATATCACCATACCCAGTCTTTTACTATTATGGGATTTACTGGTTTTGAAAGGCCTTGTGTCACTGTGAATTATTTCACTTGGGTATGGGTTTGTTCATGCTACTGATGGTTGCACAGTGGGTTATATTTCTTTTTATTGGCTCTGTTTTATCTCAATGTTGTTAGTTGGTTTATTGGGAGATCCACGAGGGTTATACCCTGCGTGTTCTAAGTATTTCTACAAGGCCAAATGGAGCCTTTGCTCCTCTATTCAGAGTCTCTCCTATCTAGTGAATTGTCACCCTGTCTGCAAAGTTATTGGTGGTATACCCTATGTGTGCACCGTTGGTCTTGGAGGTTCTCACTCAATGATGGGAGTTGACACCAGTCTCCCTGTGTTGGTCCACAGAGTGAACCCTTGTTTTCTTAAACCTAGTTTTTAATAAGAGGAACCGTATGTCCTATCGGGTCTACTATTGATGGTTATGAATTGGTGGTGTATTGTCGACAGTGTTTGATTACTGGATCGCCCCTATTGATTATGTTGACAATGGTGTTAGTTTTGGTATCTATTCACTGCATTGGTTATTATAATAAAATGGATAAGCTCAGCATGGTTAATCGTTTGATTGAAGAAACATGGATGAATACACAGTCACTGCCTTTTACACTGGGATTGTTGAATTGTTGACCCAACATTAGTTTTAATTAGTTAAGTCACAACAATGCTTCTTGCGTGATGTGTGGGTATGTGTGGCGTTCCTACATCATGTTAATTTGCGTTAATGATTGCTGTGACTACTAAATTTCCATGGGAGTATTGCAATCGTGGTGATTATGGTATGACCATCTCCTATATATGCTATGGGTATTATTGGTTGTGCCATCAGAGATGGTCATGGGTTTTTACACAGTATGGTTTTGTTTCAATTTGATTAATTTGAGAGATGATATTAGGCTTACTTTTGCTACCTCATTATATTGATTGATAGCCCAACATTGTGGATGTTTAAATTCAGAATAGTTGGACCTGTACAGTCACAAAGATACTCTTCATTTTGTCAAATGGTCTGTGTATTCCAATCATAGTATGAGTTAAAGTGGTGATTGTTGTCTGTGTGTTTAAATGGCAAGTCAGTATCTTTGCAATTAAAATATGGATCGTTGTGTTTGACTGTCCACTATGTATGTTTAATGAATATCATGCATCTTAACAGAGATAGGCATGGGTGCTGTAGCAATATGATCTCATTACAAATTAATTGTTAAGTGAACTTGAGGAATGAATTCGGGTGTGATTTTAGTGTCTGTGTTTGATTTGAAGAAATAATTCTAGACGATGGTTGATGTTTTGATAAGACAAATTGAAACAAGTCAGTGTGTTTTCATTTAGAAATTGTTTAAATATTAAGTGGGATAGTTGGGAAGAAACCAAACTCTTACATGTTGTCTTGGAAGGCATATTGTCTTGTTTTGATGGCTCTACATTAATGATTTAATTGCGAACAATGAGCAAGTAATACACAAAATTGATTGGGTTATACACAGTGGTTGTTTAAATAAGCACACTAATTATTGGTTGGTGTTGGATATTTTGTGTTTGATATAGAATGGTTATGGATTACTTAATTAATTTTATGAACAATATTCACTCTCCTCCCTACCATTTTCTCTCTTTTCTCTAATTACAATCCCATCGCCTTCCCACATTCATTTTTCACTCCTTGTTCTTAAAATTTAATTACAATTAATAAGAATTTTGTATTGAAGCAGTTTGGAATCGCAATTTCTTGGTTGGATCATGGTGATATTTTATTTGGTTTTCATTACAGTTGATTGTTTGTTTTCTTTGAGCAGTAACCATGTTTCTTTCCCTCCGCATTTTATCATGTTTCGATCAATGAAAACCCCTTTCATATCCCAGGACATTTTGTTCACCCCCTCCTCATTGACAACAATTAAAAAATTTGTATGGATTGGATTGCATGAGTCTGATATGTCGCTGAGCCAAATTCTATTTCATATTTTGAAAGAGTTGTCATGCATGGCTGTTAAATGAAATATTTGCTAATCAATTATGCATACAAGAATGCGATATTCAAATAAAAGGATGAAAACATAGGCCCATTATGCCCCTGAAAAAGGGAAATCCACTACTGCCCCTTCCTCAACTTCAAATGATTCTGATAAATTGGTGTCCTCCCGCATGCAATTGAGGGACGATTGCTCTCATGTGATTAGCGAGATTAATCCTAAAGGCTCCACATAGCCTAAGGCAAGTTCAAAGAGTTTAAAAGGTGATAGTAGCAACAAAGGAAAGATTGCCTCGCAGACTGGAAAATATGGATTTTAAGTTTTATTTATTTATCTATTGATTGAGAACAATTGATTTCACATTTTTGGACAACATGCTTTTTGGATATATTGGTAATATATTTTTGAAAATAATTTGAAATGTCAATGAAATAAATTGTCAAATATGAATGTGATGATGGGAGTCACAAGGAGTGGTGTTTTTCTTAATTAAATAGTTATGTTATGATTGTTAAGAGAAAAAATGAGTCACAAGGGGTCCCACCTACTAGTTATTATTTATTTAAAAAACCTTATTATGATTTATTACTTTTCCCCCTTAACTAAAAATTTGGTTGAGTTTTTAGTTAACTTAACTAATGATGTAGTTCAACTAATTCAACCAATTCTAATTTGCTTAAAGGCTAAAGGAAAGGGAGGAACAAGAGGAGGATAGAAGGAGAAGCATACAAAGGTATGCTCTTTGAATTTATGTTGAGATAGTTCAATTTTCATTCATTCCTTAATTTATCACAACCTAATTCTTTTTTATGATAGCAGGGTCTTATTGTAGACAACAAGATTCAGGGCTGAATTACATCATTCAGACACTTGTTTTTCAGAGGTGTTGATCTATCTTTGATAGTCTATGTAGACTTGTCTGTTTGTGAATTAGTTTTCATGACTGACAAAGGCTATTGTGCAAAGTCGAGTGGGAAACAATCTGTGGCAAGCTGATCCAGATTTTAGAGTTTAGTTTTTGATTTTCTGTCAGAGGTCCTTTTGTATGTTCCATTGGGGATGTCTAAGTTTGACTTTGGTTCGAAATTGCTTCAAAATTTTTTGTAAAGGGAGTGACTCTTTGGTGAATTGGAATAAAATAAAGGATTTCTTTATGTCTCATCTGTCTTGATTATCATTTTGGTGTCTTTGCTTCTTTCTCTACTTTTATTTCAACAACTATTATATTCAGAAAATTATATAAAAAATGAATTTTCCAGCAAGCTTTTATTTATAAAAGACTAGCCTAAGCACTTGTGATCAATACTTGTGAGTTAGGATATTAATTTTGATGGCTATAAACATAGGGTGATATTCCCATCTATTCTGCTTTAGCCAAGCGGAATCTAAAAATGCTTGAGTAAGATCATTTCATATCTTTTCCTCAACAATACCCTGTGAAATTGAACTGTAAATTAAGGTTGATTATCTTGTGAATATTTCAGGGATGTGCATGCTTGTTTGATGATTAGACTGTTTTTTTTTCTTGCATGATTATGTATTTAATCAAGTAAGGAACTATATGGTTTGAACATGCTTTATACATGTAAATGATTAAGCCCCCTGTAGTGGCTCGAATTAAAGGAAATAAACTGGGATTTTGTTGACCATAGACACAATTTCATGTATGCATGTCTATACTTCCAGTTGTTTTGGGTCTCCTTGAAAAAGGGTCTGTTAAACTTAGGAGAGGTAGTGTGAGGATGCACAGAGCCTATGCAAGTTGTGTATAGGTTAAGAACTCTATAAGTTCTAAATTCCAGGAGAAGTGCAAGAAGTGCACCCACACTTCATTCAAAGCATTTGCAAGCTCAGAAGGTATAATGCTCGTAGAATGAAGACCAAGGCTGCGGCCTATGAAAACCATGGTTTAAATCCATTGTTGAAGGGAAGTAGAGACATGAAGTACATAAGAATCCACAACAAATGTTGATCTAGATGCAATGATAGATTTGGATCATTGGATCATACAAAAAAGGAGCTAAGTTATTCGAGACTCTGAGAGTCTAGAGCTCCGGGGTGAATGGACATTGCAACATCCTAAATGTGCCGAAGGTGACCTATTGGATCAATAACTTGAAAGTTGACCGATAATTGGTAGTCATTTACCTATTATCGTGGGATTCATCCCCTTGTTAAAACATGATCCACTTCTCGGTCATGAAGTAATGCGAGCCGTAGATCTGAGGATATTTAGGATCCCCCCTGACCGTTTGGTCTATGTCTTGGTCAGTCCGATGTTGACCACTACGGGAGAAAAATGGTGTTAAATAGTTGGAATCCCTGAATGTCGAAGTCATGAAGCGACGAGGACTATCAATTCAAGGATACTTCGGGAGCTCTCTTTTGACCGTTGGATATAGACTGTGGTTAGTCCGATGTTGACCACTTTGAGAGTAAAATTGAAACTAAACATCAAAACCCCTGAATGAAAAAGTCATGAAGCAATGAGGACCATCGATTCGAGGATACCTTGGGACCTCTCCTTTGACCATTTGATCTAGACCATGGTTAGTCCGATGCTGACCACTTTGGGAGTAAAAAGGAAACTAAACAACAAAATCCCCGAATGTCAAAGTCGCGAAGAGATGTAGGATGTAGATATAAGGATCCAAATGTACCTATCTTGACCATTGGATAGAGGATATTGGAAGGTCGGATGGAGGGAGTTCGAGACTTTGAATCTCAAGGAAAATCTTCTGGTAGGAGAAGCAGGATGTTCCTAGAGATTGTCAGTTCAAAGTGACATGTCATGCTGAAGTCACCTAGGGTGACATGAACCCATATTATGCGTGCCATGTGTCATCCTGATTCATTCTTTTCACAAAACTTATGTGCCAAATGGAACTTGACATGTGTCACCTGTCAATGGGGCCATGTGTCATCTCCATATTTTTCCACATGCCACCCCCTGGTGTGTAGTTTCTTGACCTAATGGCTAATGGGACCCCGATATTTTTGGAGTTCATAACTCGAAGAGGCTTAGGGTGTTATAACGTATTCTCCAATAGGTCCGAATGTTGAATCCATGTGGCAGGATTTCAGGGTTTCTGGACTCTAGAGGATATGTGAGTAGAGAAAGGGGCGTTCAACAATGGAGCGCTGAATGGTGGATTGATCTCCACCATAGATTCATGAATATTATGGAACTCTGGGACTTCAGGACTCTGGGAATGTTTCAGACATGGAAAGGAAGGACAAAGGCCTGGTAATCATGAAGGAACGGGGAAAATTCCATGTGACCACCCCTCCAGTGGCTAGGTCATCGCTAAAGGATGAAAAATTTGGTCGAGTCTGTTCCAGGTGGGATGGTATGAATGAGGTGAACCCACATGGGTGCCACATGGCCTTTGGGTAATGATGCATGAAGATATTCAGAAGGGAATAAATTCCAATCTAGAGCTTGAATTTGAGCATGGTAACAATTGATGGAAATATATTGACGAGTAGACGATGATGGCGATATCGAGAAGAGGATTCGATATGATTGACAAAAGTGAAATTTTGATGCTGCATCCTTTAAAAAGGTACTTTAGGGGTCGGGTGTGTTATAGTTTCTTTACACGAATTCATTTTTGTCAGTTCCTATGTTATATGTGTTGTATATACTCTTATTTCATCCATTGGAAATGAGTTCATCTATTAAGGGCTCCTAAATATAATCTCATGAAAACAACCAACTAACGTTTGGAGCACTTGACCCTGTTTATGAGTTGGGAGGACCAAATTTTATTAGAGATGTGATTAAGAGCCAACATAATTCTTATAGATGCTCTAGTTAACCCACACAATGATAGAAAAACTTCCATTATCAGGGTTATCTTAAAATTAATAAGCGCAAAGTAAACAGGCTAGTATGATATGTGCAATGATAGCTACTAGCGACGCAAAAAAACTTAATCACGACTGCAACATAATGTAGATCAGGTGAGGAGGAATCAATCATTAGCTATCGAGTCATGTATGAAATTCTTAGTCATT
>JASDQU010104447.1:63947-79475 GCA_032191745.1 Picea mariana | reverse complement strand
TGAAAAGGAACGTCTTTATTTAGTAAGAGCATAAAGCCCTTTGTGATCTCCGCATAGTTGGCGATGAAACATCTTAAAAAATTCTCCTTGCCCTGTAGACTCTGAAGTTGAAGGATTGTGTGTGGGGGAGGCAACTGAATTATTGCCTCAACCTTGAGAGGATCGACCATGATCCCTATTGTTGACACTATGAAACCTAACAAACGTTCTGATGTTATGCAAAAGCTGCACTTGTTTGGATTCAAGCGAATCCGGAAGTAGCGACAACGCTCAAAGATAAGTCAGAGGTGTGTGGGATGATACGTTCTCTTGTGAGATCGAGATGATAAATCATCTAAATAGGCCTCAACTATATGCTTGAGGTCATGGAAAGAAAAATACATGGCTCGATGAAAGGTCGCTCCAACATTTTTGAGACCAAAAGGCATCTTACGATACACAAATGTACCCCATGGAAAAATGAATTCAATTTTGTGCTGGTCTTCGGGTTTGATTTGTATTTGATTATATCCCGAAAAACCATCCATGAAAGAGAAGGCCTCACAACCTGCACATTCATCAATTATTTGGTCAATGAATGGTGTGGGAAAATTATCTTTTGGACAGGCCTTGTTCAAATCACGGAAGTCTGTACATACAGGAATTGTTCCTTGTTTTTTATTGACCGGCACAGGATTTGACACCCATTGGGTCAAATGGATAGGATAGATAAAACCGAATTTTAGTAGTTTCTCAACTTCAACCTTAATGGCTACTTCTTTCCTGGGATTAACTGGACGAAGATTCTTCCGAACAGGCTTGTCATATGGATAAGTTTTGATTTCATGTTCGACTATTTTTGGCTCGATGCCTGACATTTCCTTGTAATACTAGGAAAAAACGTCATAGAATTCTTTAAATAGATCTGTGTAGATTTGAATCTCTCCGGGGGAGCAGCCAACTCTGACAAAAACATTCTCCATGGTGCTAGGGGTTCTGGAGATATTGATCGGTATGGTTTCAATGATGGTTTCCATACTACCCTCAGCATAGACCTCGTGTGTAGCTAAGGGATTAATAGGACAAGACCTATCTCTAGTCATAGTCAAGGTGAATTCTCTAGCTTTGATTCTGCTTAACTCTGGGAGGAAGTATGATCTGTGATGAAGATCATCCCAGGGTTTGTTCGGACTAGTCATTGCTTCAATTACAACTTCGTTGAAGGGAAAGACTAATTCTAACGAATTAGTGTCAGCGAGAGAACCTTGAGCCCAAATAGGATCTAGAAGCAGATCGAACTCTTGTGCAGGAGTTGGATCTGTGTTGGCTGAAGCTTGCTAGACTAAAGAGTATGCTACTTCAGCTGCGGACAAGGGCATGGACATACCCGGGTGCCCTGTCCCATCCATCGTGGCTGATGGGGAAGGAACTATCCACAGATCGTTGAAGTAAGTCGTGCGAAATGATGAAACTTGGAAAATCTCAACCTTATGGTGGTCGGATATGAACTTGACATCGCCTTGAGGGGGCGGGTAGTCGAAGGTACCCATCAAAGATGGGCACAAACCAACCCCTATGTTGACTGTGCCTGGTTGAGGATTATCAATCATTGGGACCGTGGACACCCCCAATGAAGGGTTAGGTATGGAGAAAGACAATTGATCAATGGTCATAATCCAGTCTTCATGTGGAAACAACAAGACCCGAAAAACTATAGCAACCACTGCTTGCATGACATAAGTCCAACTCCTTCCTAACAAGAGATTGTAGTCGAGGGAGCATTGACTACTTCTACCTTGATGAACACGGTCTTCCCTCCTAACTACATGATGAAAGAGGGAATGATACCATGTGGTTGGAACGAACGACCGTCGAAAGTAGTGAGAAGAGTAGGTGACAGAGACAAAACGGGCTGGCCAATGGCCTTCCAACATTCCAACAACATAATGCATGTCGAGGTGCCTTCGTCAACCACTGTGTAAAAAATATTTCGAGTAAAAGTTTTCGTGGGGTGAGCCACGACTATCTGAAACGCTACATGGTAAGGCAGACGAGATTTTAAGTCGGTTGTATCCAGCATGATGGTACCCAGATTACAAGTCTCGATAGATCCTAAAGCGGTTAACAAAGCTTTCCTCTGGGAAGGGCAGCTTTGGAGGACCTCCAAAGCAGACATCGCACAAGGGGTTTGAGACAAATCCTCCACCACAGAATAGTTCTGGGTGGCCCTTGCATTTGGGTTGTGAGAATCTTTTTTGAATGCACCTTTTGGGATGAGTGTCATTGTTTTTCCCAAAGTCTTCTCAATATGCAGAGGAAGAGATGGGAGTTCGACTTATTTTCCCTTCTCAGAAGTGCTTGGTTTACACATTCATGGATGCAGGATTGTTCAAAGATAGAGAGGGTCCTTGACTACCCCCTTCCGCGCTTCTAGAGGCTTGGGTTAGGTTTTACCCATGCTGAAATGGATTGGTTAACACAACAAGCTGTTGCTGTGTCACAAAATTTTGGGCCTCTGCAAGTCGAGGACATTGGTGGGTCGGGTGGTCCTCCGCGCATAGGTTGCATAGATACCTCACCTTCTGTTTCTCAGTGTTTCCCCTGCCAACATTATTAGTGGGTTTCTTATCCCTCTTACCCTTCTTTTGTTGTTTTTTATTTCCTTCAAGTTGTTGGGTGGAATTTGGATTTATCGATTGCACTATGTGTACATTCGACATTTTAGTAGGGGGAGCAACCAAAATAGTAGTTTGGCTGGCCATTGTGTGTTGTATAGAAAATTGCTGCAATTGCTTCGTCAATTGCTCAATGAGATTTGTTTGTGCTGAACCAACAATACCATCAGCATGTGGTCCATCTCTCTGTCTGGTTTTATCAAGCATTGAGCGTGGTTCATCTGGAAAGATCTCATATAATAAAATGGATTGAGAATAGATGAGCTCAAGCAGTTGAGCTCTCATGATGGCGTCTTCTTCGAAAAATACTCCCGACGTCATGACGTCTTTGGATAAATGTGGGACCAAAGACTTAAGGAACCACTCAAGAAGGAATGCTGGTGGGACTGACACCTTAATTAAACTCTTCCGATGTCTCCATTCTCGGATGTGATCAAAGATATGGTCCGCTTTTGTTTGTGCGAAATTGGCCAATAATTCTGTGCCAGCGTTGTATCTCACAGGTAATTGGAAATGGTTTAGGAAAGCCATTGCCAATTCGCCAAAGGAAGAGCATATTGAGCGGTCGAGCTCAATGTACCATTTTGTGGCACTCCCAATGAGAGTACATTGAAACAATCACAACTATACGGAGTCGTCTTTCAACGAGTTAGATGAGCACCAAAGATGGAAGGTAGTCACATGATTGCCTGGATCTTCGTTAGGCTTGGCTTCAAACTTTGGTATGTACGAACACAAATTCGTCAGCATAGGGGGCCAACGTGGATTGTGACAGATAGGGTAATTCAACAACCTTGTCAAATCTAGCAAATGCAAGGTTGCCAAGAAAGGTAGTTTGGGTTGTTGGTGATAACTTGGGAAAAAGGGACCTGGTGTTTGACTGGCACCAGGTTTCTAGGAAAAGTTTGGTTGCTGGCTTGGGTTCTGGTAAAAACCATGGCCATGACCAGGGTACGGATTCTGTGTGTGAGGAGACATTATCAACTAATTCCAAAAATAGGACATAGATGGTTGGGCGTGCATTACATTCAGAGGACTTTGGGAAGGGTTTCCCCATGCCGATCCCATGGGGATAGGCATAGTACCTTGTCCAGGGTTCCATTGATTGTGAAAAGAATTTCCCCAGATCGACATTCCTGACGAGGGAATGGATCCCTACCAAAAATTCCAAGGCCCTGATGCGGAAGAAGATCCTGGGTTTCCCCCTGTGCAGGAATAGTACCCTGCATAGGAATAGATTGTCTGAAACTGGGATTGCTCCTAGTCGGGAAAGCAGTTGACGAAAAGGTGTTGTTACCAAATGCACCGAAAAAAGAAAATGGTGTCGAACCTACCAGAATATTATGCAAAGGTGGTCCTTGACTCCCTGCTCCAAATAAACTATGGTGTGCAGGTGGCCCGACGGATGGCTGATGCGTACCACCGAGCAAAGGGGACGAAGGAGGTATATGAACTCCCCCATAAGGGAAAGAATTAAAAGGAGATGAAGTGCCCCCCATGTGGCCTTGCAGAGGAGCATTAGAGCTCTCTGCCCCTAAACCTAAAGTCTGTGAAGTGGAGTAGGAAAGTACAGGACTTGTACCTGAGCTAGGCATCCCATATGAGAATGGAGGGCTTGTCACACTTGGTGTGAAAGGGGTTGTGGCCGTCACCATAGACGGGATCAGACCACTGTGTGAGGTAGAGGTAGTCAAGACCATGGTGGCTTGGACTGGTGACGGTGGGTTAGGAGGTGGAAACTCTCCTGTGGTGACAACTGTAGTGGGAATTGAAGAAATCCCAGAAGGAGTGACAACATTTCTTTCCATTGCTACGTGAAACACTGTCTGGCACTCGTAATGGTGAATCAATATGATGATGGGTGTTGTAAGATCAATGGTTGGAGGTTCAGGTGGACCACGAGATTTCTCTCCAAGTTCTAAAATGGTCGTTTCCTCCGAATGTTGGTCGGGCACAATTTCTTGTGACCCGGTCGCTTCAAAAGACCCTTGTTGGTCTAGCTTTCGCCTTAGTGGTGGTAGAGATGGCTCCAGTGTAACCGGTGATAGGCGGAGAAGCCTTCGTGACTAACGGAGCTGGTGATCCTCCACTGTGTGAGAAGATCAAAGACACTCTAGGGATTTCTATTTGTTCAAACAACAACACACACTAAAAGGTCCCTACAAGATAAAACAAGCAAATACTAAACTAATTGGAAGAACAGTGACAACAACCAACACTAGAGCAACTTACCGGTGCAAGTGCAACTCGAACACGAGAGAACCCTCTGGGCATACTCTACAAATTATGGGCCGATGTCTGTCCTAGGTACTGCGGTATACCCCTGCAGTCACCCGTGTATGTCCCTAAAAATATAGGCAACTAGGTTGCCAGTACGCGAACAGTCACCAGGCAGGTACAGTTGAAAGTCGGGTAGACCACAATGAGCAGGGTATCGAGCCCAAAACCTATCAAGGGTATCGAAAGCAAGTGGTATGGAAGACAACTGAGGACCTCGAATAGATTCAAGACCCACGAAGCTCCGTGGCAAATGCAATTGACGGAATCCCAAGACAATCCCTCTATATGTGTTCTCCACTACAATTGGTCCAGCTTTGGAGGGGTTATCTCCGCTACCTTTCCGCACATGACCTCATGTTTATCCCCTATGTTAGAGGGGGGTCCCAGATAACCTTCACGATACTGGACTTTGAAACTCCCTAACTCAGACTCCAATGTTTGATTTTAATGGCCTTGAATAGTTTCCTCTCCAACCTAATTCAAGGCCCTAACCCTAAACTAGTTGGTTGACCCTACAAACATAAAAAGTCTAATGAATTTTAGATTTAGCATTAATTTTTATGGCTTTTCTTAATTCAAAGGTTATGAAAGTGAAACTAGTGATATTTGAAAGACGAAAGGAAAATAAATAGAAAGTTGGAAACAATTTTTTTTTACTTAACTCAACTCTTAAACAACTTTTCAAACTTAAATTTTTTTCTAAGATCTTTGAACAACAAACTCAAAGCAGGATTTCACTCGACTATGAGCTACTTATGATATAAGTAAACTGTCAATTACTTATGAAAGCAAATAATTTTCCCTGGTTACTAATGCAAAACAACACTTTTTAACCAATCTAAGAAATAAAAGTTTTTTTTTTATTTGAATGCTCACAAAGCAAAAAGGAAAAATATCAACAAGTCAAAACCAAGAAAACTTCTGGCCTAAGTGCAGATCACAAAGAGTCACTTTAAAAATCACACACAAGAAAATTAAAATTAGACTCTCACCCTTGTCTAAAAACCCTATAAAAGAAAATTTTGAGAAAAACTTCTAAATGAAAAAATAAAGCTATTGCTTTGATCAAACCTAAGTTACTGACCACTATGATAGAGACCCAAAAACCTGAGAATTATAACTCTTGTTAGAGGAAAGGATGATTGCCTCACCTTCAACAAAAATTCTCTCCACAAGAACACTGCTGACAGTTCAACAACAAGCGTGTGCACACGAGCTGTGTAAAGTTAGAGCGCGTGTACACGCGTGCTGGCCTTATACAGGCCGCGTGGATATTTGAAACACTGAGACAAATGAAAAGCCAAGCAAGCCAGTCCAGGCAGAGACTACTAGTACTGAGAACCAGAATCTCTTGAAGACTCAGACACTTTAACAGAAAAAAGAAAACAATTCAAGAAAAACTTCATAAAACAAACCAATCCAAGGTGAAACCTAAGCTATAGACTGCAAACAGAAAACACTAGAAAGAGTTCCAGAAAAACCCTGAGAAGGATTAATTCTAACAGGGAAGAGGATGACTGCTTCTCTAAAAGAAATTTTCTGGAATCATACACACGACTGACACTTCCTCAGCTAGCATGTACACGGGGGTTGTGAGAATGAAGGGCACGGGTACACGTGTGCAGACCTTATACAGGTCACATGTACCTCTGTGGGTCTCGAAAAAAAAATACAGTCAAGCAAAGAAATAAAGATAACCGGTATGGAAGACTAGAATCTCTGTTAGCTCAGAATTTTGCAGAAACTTTAAAAACAGAAAATGAAACCAGTTCTTAAAAATACCCAAAAATATTCCTAGAAACCCTAGAGATCTCCCCAGTATGGTCGCCAATTCTGTTGTGAGTGGGAAATCCCTCTACGGACTAGCACTTAGGGTTTGTTATGCATGCAGAAAAGACCTAAAGATTTCTACTTTCTACCGTCGTCCTAGACCTAATCCCCATTATTCTTAAGAAAATACGTAGTTAAGAAGATCAAGTGAGCATACCTTATTTCGGGCGTTTGATATTGATCCTTCTTCATGCTTGATCTCTCTTTGACTGCAACTCTCCTCCCAAGGCTGACCTACATTTGCACAAGACAAACAAAAAAAACCCCATATGCATTTGATATATAGATTAATGGGTTAGAGATTCAATAAACATGTATGCAATAAACCATGAAAACCTCATATGGTGGGATGGGAAAAGTACTTCTTTATTATTAACTTCAACAAATCAACTTACAATGATGAAGCCGGCTGCTGCTCCATGAATCTGGTCCTGGGATCCTCTTCAATTGTCCTCCAAATTCTTTGCTCTATCTTTCTCTTTGCACAAGGATGGCTAAATGTTTGGGACAAAGGAAATGCACAATCGGGTATAGTTTCTTTACTATGATTCTCCTCTTCCAAATGGGACCCCTAACCCTTCTTTTATAGGCTAGAAGAAGCTAGGTTTTTGGTTGAACCCTTGGCCATGCATGGTAGAAAGGTTTAGTTAACTCACCCAAAGCTGTGTGTTCCATCAACAAATTTCCTTTTTTCGTGCTTTTGTAGGTACATGCAGGATGTTTTGGGTTAGCTAGCGTGCAGTAATGGAGCAAAGTGTGTGGGCCTTTATAAAAGGTGTTTTTAAGAAGAGTTGTTCAACAATGTTTTGGAAAATAAGGAATATGAGATGGCCTGATGCCAGGTAAGCATGTCTAGTGCAAATTAGGGTTATAACACTTGGCTTCGTCTGCTACATCATGGTATGAGTATTTGAGCTTCCTGAAATGACCCAGTAGCTCTGGTCCTATCTGTACCCCAGCTGGTATGCATGGTAGAACAATTTTTGCTGTAGGTTTCTTACGGTGTGAACTTGGTATCTGTATCTTGTCATTCTGCTGCGGTGTTTGGCTCAAAGTTCCAGCATCTACCGATTGTTCCTCTGTATGCCATTCCGTCCAATCTGAGACATCGTCTATGGTCTCTCATGCTAGGTGTTATGATATGGTCGTTTGAGACTCATCTAGCTCCACTGCTGCTGTCGGATTTGATTCCGTGCCATTATCTTTTAGAGATGCTTCTGTATTCTCTGGTTGCACCTCCTTCTGAGTTTCTGCTTCCTGGTTCTGTGGTTCCTGCGCCGCTATGGCCGTATCTACATTGGTGGCCTCAGCTGCTGGCTTATGAATTTATTCTAGTATCGGTGTGGGTTGTACTGGTATCCTCTCTGGGGATGGGATTTCGTCGATATTGACGACCTCTGGTGACTGCTGTTCACCTTCTTCGGCTTGTCCTTGTGACCTGGTTTGAACTCTGGTTTGTCTAGTGGTCTGGCTCGCTTCTTCTTGCTTGGGCGATGCCATCATGGTGAGTATCAAATGGCTTTTAGAATCAAACGGTCTCTGTGGTCTCTATGAAATCATTTGTTTTATTTCACCTCTATCGCTCTCTGTCTTCGTGAATAGAATATGGGCTCTCGCATCCTTGTGTTGTATGGATTTCCCATGAATCTTGTCGAGTACACTTTCTTGGTTATGGGTTAAATGCACCTTTATTTTGGATTCAATGAATCTTCAATGGTTTCATACTTACCATTACTCTTGTCGTCCCGCATTCTGTTGGTTCAATTAATGTGGCATCCCATTGGTCCTTGCCTCTTTTTAATTTTTCCTAGTGCCGTCCTGTCATGATGCTTTTTCCTGCTTTTTCCCTTTTGTATGTAACCGTTGTTCTTGTCCTTGCCACATTCATGTTTGTAAATTCATGTGGCCTTTATACTTTTGGCATCCATCATTAAGAACAANTCAATTAATGTGGCATCCCATTGGTCCTTGCCTCTTTTTAATTTTTCCTAGTGCCGTCCTGTCATGATGCTTTTTCCTGCTTTTTCCCTTTTGTATGTAACCGTTGTTCTTGTCCTTGCCACATTCATGTTTGTAAATTCATGTGGCCTTTATACTTTTGGCATCCTTTTTTGTTTTGTTTTCTTTTTGACTTATTTTTTTTTTACTGCACAGTGGGTGGTCGACTGTCCTTATACAGCTTCAGTCGGCTCCCATTGATCATTCCTCTAAGTTCCACACCTGTTAAATATCTTAACTTTACAAATCCTTCGTCTGTGATAGATTTTGCTTCATATGGTCCTAACCAATGCATTCTAATCTTTCCTGGGTGCTGTAACGATTTTCTATCATACATCAATACTAGATCTCCTTCCTTGAACATTTTATTCTTGATGTGTCTATCGTGCCAAGCTTTGTCTCTTGCTTTCTGCACTTGTTGATGGAATCCTGCCAAGATTCGGTCTTCCTCCATGGTCAATAACTGATTCAATCTCTCCTATACTACTCCTCGTTCTGTCATTTGTGTGATGGATGCTACGCGCAAGCTGGGTATAACAAATTCTAATGGAACTACTGCTTCTTGGCCATAAACTATTTTAAATGGTGTGTGCCCTGCCAACTTTTTGAATGTAGTCCTGTATGCCCATAATACTGCTGGTACTTTAAGGTCTTATTCATCTCTGTTGATGTTACAATTCTTTTTCAGTGCGTTCTCCAGAATTTTGTTGAAGGCTTCCACTGTTCCATTTTCCTGTGGATGATACAGTGTGCTCTTCTGATGATGGACTTCAAACTCTTCAGTCATCATGCAGATGGTTCTTTTTATGAATTGCGTTCCTTGATCACTCATAAAAACTCTTGGGAACCCAAATCGAGTGATTACTTGTTCAAACAAAAAGTGCACTGCTGTTTTTGTGCTGCAATCTTTTACTGGTGCGGCTTCCGCCCATCTTGTTAAATATTTCGTTACAGTGATAATGTACCTAACCCCTGTTCTTTTTTCCGGTGGGTTGATTGGTCCCACAAAGTGTATTGCCCACTTGTCAAATTTCTATAATTTTACTTGTGGTCATAATGAAATCGCGTCTCTTCTTTTGGGTTTGCCTACCCTTTGACAGACATCGCATCTTTGATATTACTCCTTCAAGTCTCTATGAATCGTTGGTCACCATAGTCCTGTGTGCAATACCTTCTGCGTGGTAGCTTTACCCGCATAATTCCCTCCTACTATTCCCTCATGGGATTTTTCTAAGACTCTTGGTATTTTGTTCTCTAACGTGTATCTTCGCAAGATGCTATCTGCGCCCATTTTATATAACTGTCCAACAATCAGTTGATAGTTGACAACGCAGACTACCAGGTTTTTCTTCTACATGGTGCTATAGTCTTGCGGCGTAGTACCTTTACTCAAGTACTGAATGATATGTGTGAAGTATTCATCAACAATATGTACTGATAATAACTATGCATCTGTAAAGTTGTCTTCTAAATTCGTAGGTTCTTCTCCATTTGTGACCCTCAACAGGTGGTCAGGTCCTGCATTCAATTTCCTTGGTTTAACTATTACTTCAAAGTAAAAATTTTGGAATAGTAGTAACCATCGACAGATTCTCCCCCCCAACACTGGCTTGTTGATGAGGTATTTTAGGGCTGAGTGATATGTGAACATTTTAAAGTGCTTTCCCAATAAGTAATGTCTAAATTTCTGCAGTGCATAAACCATGGCTAGGCCTTCCCTTTTTGCCATGTTATAGTTCTGTTCTGAGTCTGATAACTTTCTATTGCGAACGCTATTGGGTGATCCAAGTCTCCGGTTCCTGGCTACGCCAAGACTGAGTGCTATCATTGATGCATCTACATGCACATGGAATGTATTTTCCCAGTCTAGAAATACTAATATCGGCGCGGTAACCATATTTTCCTTCAAGGTATCCAGACAGTGTTGACACTCGTCATTCCACTGAAACTTCGTATCCTTCCTTAATAGCTATTCGATTGGTGCTGTGATCTATGCATATCCTTTGATGAATTTCCTATAATATCCTATGTGTCCTAATGTTTCTCTTAGCTGATGGACTATTTTTGGTGCTGACAAGTTAACAATGACTGTGATCTTTGACGGATCTTCTAATAAACCTTGTTTTCATACTATGTGGCCCAATAGTATCCCAAACGGTGTTCCAAATATGCATTTCTTGATATTCAGTGATATCTGGCACTGTCTGCATCTTTCTAACATCAACCGTAAAACTTCCACATGGTTTTTCAATAGGCTGTAGACTGGCTAATCATCCAGGTATAATTCAAGAAACTAATGGATGAATTCCTTAAACGCAACAATGACTACTCTGGAGAATATTGCTGGTGCATTCTTCAGTCCAAATGACATGACTGTGTACTGATAAGATCCCCATTCTATCACAAATGTGGTCTTGTGTCTGTCCTCCCGTTCTATCTTAATCTGATGGTATCCCGAGAATCCATCAGTGAATGAGTAAGCTTCATGTCCTCCCATGTTCTCTAACACTTCATCTATGAACGGTGTGGGGAATGGGTTCTATAGGCATGCATCATTCAACTTCCTCAAGTCAACGCATATCCTGATCCCTCTTCCTTGTTTCTTGTCCTATACTATCATCAGGCTTATCCATTCTAACTCCTCAACTGGTTCTATGATGCTGGTTTCGAGCATCCTGTCAATCTCATCTTTAAATTTCTGTTTATATATGGGGTTCTTTTTGTAGGGTCACTATCTAATAGGTATTGCTTCAGGTCTAAGTGGTATCTTCATTTCTCCCAATTCTCTAGCTATACCCTTCATCTCTGTGAATGTTGTGGGAAAGAGGTCATTGTATTCACATAACAACTCTGTGATACTTTCTACTATTTTCTCATCCCTGTAATCTCCAATGCTGGCCATTTTGGGATGCTCAACTGTCCCGATGTTAAATTTATTTACCTTGATTGACGGGGAAATGAATTCTAATTCGATGGTTGGGCCCTCCACATCTCTTTTTCCTTCTACTTCTTTGATCTGAATATCGTGCAAATCATTTTCATCTGGTTCTTCCTCCTGTACATGGTAACACAACAACAATTCCTTGACTATCTGTTTATTTCGCTGTTTCTCTTCTCTGATACATTCTATTTCTAGTTCTTTGATGAATATTACTCCTCTGATCCATTTAAGGGATGCATCTATGTTGGGGTTCTCATGCTCGAATGAGAAAGTGTCTATGAAATTCTGTCGCAATGTTGTCCATGTCGTAGTTCCTTTGCGCAATTCCTGGTCCGTATACCAATTCGTTGGTATTCCCTTGAGAGTATGTATGAAGTGATGAGGCCATTCCTCTAGTGGTGTCATTTTCCACAGTGTTCTACATGCCTCCAAGTGTTCCACTAGTGCTCCATGTCCTTCATATCTCTATTGTTTGTTGTTTTTCTTTTATGTGCCGAACCTTATGTGCAGTAACCGCTTAATTTGGTACTAGTCTGTGACTGTCTCTTTGTGTGCGCTCCACCATCTTTCCGATGTGGCATTTAGTGATAAGTCAAGTGCTAACAGTCTCTGGTTCTCTAACACAAAGTCTTCATACTGTGTCAAGAATTTTTCCAAATCATTTATTCCGTGGAAACTGGGTGGTTCTCTGATTTCTATGCCTATCCATATTACTACACGGTGTATTCTTGCACACCTTCGCGTGGATACTTCGTGTAGCCTCTGTTGCCAGTTCTCTAAACCGGTGTTTGAGTCTGTTGCGCATGAAGTAATGCTCCTCCAACTGAGTACCCTATCTACAGTTGGGTTTACGTAATCCTCATTGCGCGCATTTGTTCTATACAACTGGCCAATTTTCTCTAAGTCTAGGAAAGTAGGTTCTACAAACCTCTCCCCTTCTGATGGGTCTAAGGGTGCAATGAACCTATATTCTCCAGACTCAAATATCATTTTCCGGGTCTTCAAATTGATTATGTCCTGGTTGTCAAATGACCAATCCAGACCAAGAAATTTCGGGTAAGGTGTTTTGCCGTCCACTATTTCAATGACTTCAAAATCTGCTTTAGTGCACACTCCATCAAGATCTACTGTCACTCCTTTTAGTTTACCTATTGGTAGGACTCTATGCTGGTTTTCTAGTTTCAATTGAACAGGTGAGTATCCTAATGTGGGCTCTCCCATGCATTTCCATGTCTTCTTTGGTAATACATTCACTTCGGATCCTAGATTCAGTATAATGTCTCCCATATTGAAATCCCCAATGTTAGCATTCAATCTAAATTCCCTACTTGTTCTTCTTTTCGTGTGTAGGTGATTAACTGTTTTAGGTTCTATCTTTCCTTTCATCTCGCTGCTACACTTTTCTAGGATGTTTTGAAATATTTTCACAGATGATGGATCACTTAATACTTTTACAAATGATTGAAAAAATACTTTGATTGTACTTACTTGTCCCGTGGGATGCATTTCGTTGGTATGATCCAATGATGGAGGCATCTCATATTCTAGTGTTTCCTTGTGTGGATGCGTAGTTGAATTCGATGCTGTGTCCTACATCTGAAATTCTTGTCTGGCCTCCTTTTCCTTTTGCACGTCGAACTGCTTTCTTGGTTCAATGTTATTCTTTACCCATTGGTTCTGTGCTGGTTCCTGTTGAATTGCATCAGTGTCTTTTTTAGCTCCTCCACAGGTAACTATGTTGATATTCCATTCTTCATTCTGATTGTTCTAGTTCCTCTTTTCTTGAATATTCACTATTAGTGTTGGACATTCCGTTGTATCGTGGTCCAATGCACAAAAATATATACAAGTCGCTGGTGGGAGTGGACATTCCCTTGCATAATGTCCCGGTTTCTAACAATTATGACATGTGACTGGTCCTCTACCTCGTCCAAAACCTCCTTTGGCTTGTCCTCCTCCTATGTAGCCTGCTCGATCACATCTCGACGTGTTATACTGAGGCGCCTAATTATACTGCACGGTATTGTACTGAGGCTGTGCTGAGTTGTACTGCAGCTGTGCGTTATTGTATGGTTGCTGCGCAATATTATACTACTGTTGTGTAGTGTTGTATGGAGCTGGGGCTTGATTGAACTGTGGCCCTACTTGCCCAATCATCATTTCATCCTATACCCTATATGCATGTGATGTCTTTTCTTGCATCAAGTCCATAGTTATGCAATCTTTATCATCGTGGCCCACTGACTTGCAAAAGGTGCAATATGAACTCTTTGGAACTATTTGGTATTTTTGCATCATCGTGCAGTGATAAGGCTCGTGACCTAGTTTCTTGCATATTTCACACCATAATCCTCCCGTTGGTAATGGATTCGGAATTCCTGCTACCATATACTGCGCGAACGTTGGACATTCGTTCTTGTGGTGTCCTTCCATCCTGCACGTGGTACACCAAACGACTTCTCGCTTGTCCTTGTTCTTATTCTGGTTCAGCTGGAACATGAGATTCTTCAAATCCTACTTCAGTTCTTCGATAGTTGGGTCTGTCTGTTGGTACTGGTTTTCTTCCAGTTGCAAGGCTGCTTGCAGAGCCTTTGCCTACATTTGAAATTTATGTTGTCGTAAAGGGTATTTTAAGTGTGGGAGTAGTGAATTGAAAAACAGGTGCCGATGCTGCATATTGGTCATAAGGTATTTTAACTTTCCCTTCAACCACTTGAATCTCTGATCAATCTCCCATACAGACTCTCCTGATTTCTGTATTATTTCGATCATCTCGTTCATGTACTGATCCTATGAACTTGACTTTTGGAACTCATTAATCAGTAAATTCTTAATGTCTGCCAGTGTCCTAGTCGTCCCAAGGGCACTGTTTGTGTATAGAATCATGTACCAGTCTAGTGCACGGTCTCTTAGCGTAATAGCCAACTGCGTGAGTTTGGTATCTTCATCAATGATCTATTTTGCTTCCCAGATCTTTGCACAAATGAACAAGTCTTCTCAGGGTCTTCTGCTACTTCTCCCCAAAATTCTGGTAACCTGATGGTAGGATCATGTACTGTCATTTTGAATACTAAATTACTACCTCCTTTGCATGGTGTAGATACTTGACTAGTGCTGCCTGAACTGGCTCCTCCAGTAGTTTCTCCTTGTGTAGATGTACTTCCTACTGTCAGACTTCCTCCAAACTTCGGTTGTCTAAACGATGGTGTTATCTTTGGTGTATTAGTCGCACATGGGTTTATGGGTTCCACACTGACATTAATATGGATAGGACTGTTGCCTTCTCCTCCCATTCTTGAACCTCTCTTTTTCCTCTCGTATGTTTCACACAAGATTTCCTCAATCTGCTTCACAACCTGGAGATCCTCTACCTATTCCTCATCACTCTCCAAGCCTTCCCTCACGGCTATAACTCTCTTCTTCGTATTCACCTTGTATTGGTAGGGTGCTCTGCTACACATCTTTCCCATTGACACCAAGATCCACTTCGTTTGGTCATTGTCCATCATGATCGAGTCTAAGGGTTCCTCCTCCTTCTTGCCTTTATCATTCCCTCCTTCCATTTATCCTCACTCTGTCAGTGCTTCCCCTCGTCCCCCATGCATGTAGGGAAGTTTAGCTGTCTGATTCCATTGTCATTACCCCTTTTTTATATAACAATATCTTAATAGAAGTATACAATGATCAAATGTACCTTCCTTGAGGTCCACGTAGAAATTATTTCTCTGTTGTGTTGTATGACTTCGCTGTGTCAACTGCAAACTCTGTTATGAAGCCTGCCACAATAATGTCAAGCCAAAAGTCTATTGTGTAGGTGAATTTGTT
>JASDQU010104447.1:31449-42657 GCA_032191745.1 Picea mariana | reverse complement strand
AGTGGCTAGGGCCTTCTCTGTGGGCTTCAACCATCTCATCAAAGTTATTTCACTCAAAAACTTGTAAGAAAAATTAGAATGGTTTGTACAATGGAAAAGTGTGACTGAAGCTCCCTACTGAGGAGGTGAATAGTGCTTCAACATTCTTCCATTTACAGGTCCTCCTGGCAGATTGGTCCCATCATTGTTGTTGAGCAAGAAAGAATTATTTCCTCTCAACACTTGAATTATGAAAGGTCACTTCCATAGACTGTCAAATTTGTCATGCTTTCCCTTATCTTCATTTCGGGCATCCCATCTCAGAACCAAGTCACCTAGCTCAAAGTCATCTTCTTTAGTTATTTTGTCAAAGATCTTTTTAATGCTCTCTTGGACAACCTGAGTTTTGTTGTATACTTCTTCTCTGTATTGCTGCAAGTGGATCATCTAGTTTATCCTTATTTGGGAGTCGTTCGGCTCATCTTGCATCTCTTGCAACAGCTTCATGACAAGAACTCCTAAGGAAATGGGAAAGACTACTTCAGTGCCATAGACCAGCTGATATGGTGACATACCAATTGACCTCTTGGTGTTCAGTCTGTCAGCCCATAGTGCAAAAACCAGCTTTTTATTCCATGACTTTTTGTTTTCTTGCAAAGTCTTCTTAACAATGTTCACCAGGGTCTTATTGGATGACTCCGCCAGCCCATTTCCTTGAGGGTAATAAGATGTGGAATGACCCAAACCAATATGATACTGGTTGCAAAAGTATATGAGCTTCTTATATCGGAAAGCAATTGCATTGGCAGTTATAATATTTCTAGGACATCCAAAATGAGACAAGATATTATTTTCAAGAAATTTAATAATGATAGAATCATTAGCTTGCCTACTTGGTACAGCTTCGATCCATTTTGTGAAATAGTCTGTAGCAGTAAGAATCCACCTATGCTAGCCCGAAGAGGGAGGATGTATTTCTCCAATAAAGTCTAATCCCCATTGTTGGAAAGGATCTTCAACATAGATTGGTTTTAGGGGCAAAGGAAGGAGCTTCTTTTTTCCCTCGAAAACATTACATTTATGACACAAAGTCACTTTCTGATGCACATTAGTGAACAATGTAACCCAATAGAACCCAGCTCTGAGAATTTTATTAGCTGTGGTCTTCCAGCTCAGATGACCACCACAGTCTCCTACATGAAAATCCTTTAATACTTTGTCATCTTCATCTTTTAATGAACAATTCAACAAAATACCTCCAGGATCCTTCCAATATAGATTGCCTTCTAGAATGCAAAATTTTAATGCTTTCAATTTCAAAAACCTAGATTTAGTTTTGGTCAGACCAGGGGGAGCTTGTAAGTTATGAAAAACAAATATCAGGTCTGCATACCATAGAGAGTTCAGAAATACCTCTTTCACACTTGGAGTTTCCTACTCTCCCTGTTCATCTATTGCAGCTAAGAAATTAATATCAAGAGCATGGAAATTGGATTTAGCCATTAACTTTGCTAGACCTTGACCTTTTATCAATTTAGTAGGCTTAATCTCTATGTCATACTCCAGAATGATAGCAATCCATTTTCCTCTTCGGCCATATGGATTGTCCCGAGTTAAAATGTCTTTTACCACCGCGTTCGGAACATATGCGATGGTGTGGGAATGGAGAATATATACTCTAAAATCCTTTATGGCTTTCACCAGGGCAAAAGCTTGTTTCTCCATTATTTTATAATTCAAAGCAGCATCTCTTAATTCTTTACTGAAAAAGGCTATGGGCTATTCATACCCTTTGTTGTTTTTCTATAGTAATACTGTTGCAATGGTATGTTCAGAAGCGAAAGAAAAAAGGTAAAAATCTTTCGTGAAATCAGAACTGATCAAGACTAGAGCCTGTGTGAGTGCATGTTTAACTTGTTCAAAAGACTGCTTAGATTCAATGTCCCATTTTATTTTTGTGTTCTTTTTTAACATGTTTGTGATGTTCCTGAGAAGCTCAGCCAGGTTAGGTATGAATCTTCTCAGAAAAATTATTTTTCCAATGAAAGACTGTAACTCTTTGATATTCCATGGGTGTTCTAATTTTTGAATGGATTCTATTCTGCTGGGATCTATCTTAATTCCATCCTTGGAGATTATGTGCCCCAACAGTTTACCTTCCTCTAATCTAAAAAGGATTTTCTTAGGGTTCAAGGAAATCCTAAATTTCCTGCATTTCTCGAATACTCATCTGAGATGTCGTAAGTGCTCATCATCAGATTGGGAATACATAGTTACGTCGTCCAGATAAATGACAATAAATTTTCCAAGTTCTTCCACAAAAGTGATGTCCATCGCTCTTTGGAAAGTGGCCCCAACGTTCATCAACCCAAAAGGAATTTTCATGTACATAAAGGTACCCCAAGGTGTTGTGAAGGTTATTTTCTCTTGGTCATTTGGGTGAACAAGAACCTGATTATAGCCTGAAAAACCATCCAGTAAGTAGATTCGACTAGATCCAACTACCTTTTGTAATATGTGGTCCATTTTTGGAAATGGGTAGTTGTCCTTTAGAGAAACTTTATTCAGGTTTTGGAAATCAATACAAAGTCTGATTTCCCCCCTTTTCTTTCATGTTGGGATTAGATTTGAAACCCATTTGGAAAATCGTAAGGGAACTATGATTTTAGCATCATACATCTTTTTGATTTCTTTTTCTATCAGGGGAAGTAACTTGGGATTGATTCTCCTAAGTGTCTATCTAAAAGGTTTTTGATCTTCTTTTATCGGGATCCTATGTTGTATGATGCTCATGTCATAAGATTTTAAATATTCATATCCCCAAGCAAACACGTCTGCATATTCCTTGAAAATTTCAATGTACTTGAGTTTCTGCTTGGGAGGTAAGGATTTAGAAAGTTTGACTATCCTGGGTTTCTCTTCTGTCCCTATGTTACAGTCTTCAACTTCTTTACCACTAGCTTCGATTTTTGGTTTTTTAGCTACATCATTAAAATCAAATAAGTCTTCTAAAGGAACTAAACCCCTAGGTAAAACATTACTCTTTAGATGCAAAACATCAGATTCTATTTCGTCTTCACCTAACTCTCTTGAATATACTTTATTTACACTATCATTTCCAAAATCAGATTTATTCACATTTTCATCATCATTTTCTAAGTCTATGTTTGTACACTCAAAATCATTTTTACATTGTAGAAAATCTTCAATTTGGTCATTGTTCCCAAATACCTGCCAGTATCTGATGTTGTCTAGGACAGTCTATCTGCACTTCACCTCCACTGTGTATGGGCGAGTGGAACGAAAAGGTATCTTGCATGTATAAGCTATTGACGTAGCTAAACCATCTGCTAATATATTCTATCCCTTGGGCATCACCTGTAAATCAACTTCAGTGAAACATTTAAGGGCATCCAAAACAACATTCCTATAAGCTCTAAGTCGGAGATGTTTTGCTGCATACTCACCTTTAATTTGTTTTATAATTAATTCTGAATTGCCTCTTACCATGATTTGCTTGGCACCAACCTTTTTCAGTAGCTTTAGGCAGAGCATCAAAGCTTCGTACTCAGCTATGTTGTTAGTGCATTGAAAATTTAGTTTCTAAGAATGGTTCTTCAAATACTTGGATTTGTGATTGTGCAACCAAACTCCTGCTACAGCTTCTTCTTTACTTATAGCTCCATCAAATTCCATGCTCCATAAATCTACTGGCAATTCTTCACTTATCACATTTTTCTTTCTTCCTACCTCAGTGATTTCTGGGCCTTCTTTCAGATCAAATGTATCTTCTTCTAGCTGGGCAATTTGTTCTCCTGTATCACCGTCATTATATAGAATAATGAATCTAGATCAGAATGTGCAGAGTACAGAGGATAGTTATGTGGCTTATCTTGACAGTTGACCATATATTTCATCAGCGTCTCCCTGTACAATCTTCTTTGTTTCCCGAATAATTGGACAGTGGCATACGACATATCCAACTGCAGTGTACCTTTCAACTTGCCCCCCCAAGACTTGGACAACAACATACTATATTTCAGGGGAATGTCTACGACCATGACATCCATAACCATGCTTTTTTTTGGAATCTGAACTAGAGTGATACATAAGTCCTTGATCAATCCGATACATCTGACTTTGCTGGAGTCAAAAGAGTGTAAGTCCTTGTAAGGTCTGGTGACCTCGAGTCCCAATTTTTCCATCACTTATTTAGGCATCATGTTATGGGAAGCACTTGAATCTAACATAGCATTATGTAGAATCAAGTCGTGTATATTAAGGCTAATGTAAAAAGGAGCAACAGCACCATTGTCAGTCTGACTATCAACTTCAGGGAAAAACAGGAGTTCAGGTTGATCATCGGTAAGATTTATAGTGTCCAAATGATTCGTCGATCCAACGGTTAAGGCCTTCGTGGCTATATCAGGTTCAATGCTCAGTGATTTGATCACCTACGATCGGTAAGCATCCTTACTCATCAACTTAGAAAGGGGAATGGGAATTTTCACTTTGGCTAATTCCCCTTCAAGGCTGAAAGGAGTAGGTGCTCTGCTTTGGCTCAGTAATTTTGATTTGTCCACCATAGTCTTCTGGGTAGAAGTATTTGGTGGATTGGTTGATGGAACCTCAGTCTGTGTTGATCTTTGTAAAATGGTAAGGTTTCTTTTTGCTAGAGCTTCAACATTACCTTTCTCAGAGATCTTTTTGGTAGAAGGCTCAGGGCCTTTCTTGGTTTCGACCACTTTCTTCATTTCAGTTACCTTTTTTGGGGAATTTTCATTCGTCTTCTTACTTCACAAATTGTACTTCCTGTGTACCTCCATAATGGCATTTTCAAATGCCTTTTGTTCTCTCTCTTTGGCTTCCTCACTCACTTTTGTTTGAGAAAGAAGGAAAAGTTCTTGTTCTTCTTGAGTAAGGAAAATGGCTTCGTTATCGTGAATGCCCATGAGGTTTATGTGTGTGTGTTCTGATTCTTCAATTACCTCCTCACCCTTGTCGCCATAATTTCCTTGTAGGGGTGGTCTGATCTGCTGATCAGGACCCCTCTGTTCTCTTTGATCCCTAGGATATCTCTGCCTGATTTGAGGAGGATTTCTTCTGAAGTTAGGATTATGAATTTGTAGAGCAAGTTGGTTTTCTCTAGGGGGATTTCTTTCAGTTACAGTAAGTCTCTCCATCATCCTCTCCACTACCCTAGCTAAGGAATCTAGTTTGGCATCAGAGAAAGATGTGGAAGGTTCCTCTTTAATCGTGACTCTCCTCTTCGTCCTCTATCGTGCTCTTTTAGCCAAAAGGTTGGCCTCTACACTTATCGCGCTTTTGTGCATGTCCTCCAGGGTGGTAGAGTTTCTTTCCCTTAATTGGTATGACATATCAGCGTCGAAACCGTCAGGGAATTTTATCAGTGCCAAACCTTGCGAGGGTTTAATATCAGCTAGAATTGCATTGTACAAATTGTTGAAACAGGTGCAGTAGTCTTGTACTGTCTCTCCTTGATTCCTTCTGATGTTTTTGTATTCTGACAAGATCTGGAGACGGTTTTTCTTTACCTCCCATATGTCTAGAAAAATTCTTTGAAATGCAGTAAGGTCAACCACTGAAGAAACACGTAAGCCTTTATACCATTTCTTAACGTCCCCAGTCAGACTCTGTGCAAAAAGTCTCATTTGAATGTCAGCTTCATCCACTTCCTACAAGTCAAAATAGTCATTCACTTTATCAACATGTTGTTGTGTCTTCAAGGGCCTTGTACCATCGAACTGTGGAAGTATTTTTTGATAATCCTGGGGCATAGCATGTAATGGTGTGGCCAACACCAAGGGAGCATATCTAGTTGCCATGATAAGTGGAGGAGGTGGGACAAAAACCTGGACGATAAGTGGGGCGGTGACAGAAGAGGAGGATGAGGAGAGGCTAGCTGGCACAGGGTGAGTAGTTTGAGGTTTTTCAGCAGGAGATAGTACTTCAGGGGTCCGGGGCTGCAGGACTTTTGGATCTAAAATGGTTTCAGTCACAAATCTATCAGATTTCGTTCTAAATAGGATTTGTTCAAAAATGGTGTCAATGTCAAGACCTTGAAGCACAACAAGTTCCTCCAGAAGAGAAAGGGACCTGTGAAGGGGACTATGACTCCCTGAACCTTCTGCAATGGTATTCTTTCTAAGTAACTGTTCTAGATTATTAGTTGCTATTGTAGGTTTTCAGTCTGGGTGGGATCGAGTATAAGCTCTTTTAGGAGCCAGATTTTTGTAAATTATATATATATATATATATATATATATATATATATTAGTTTTATGAGTCCGAAATTAATATGTACAATATTTTAACAACCTCTAAACATTATTTCTTTCTCAGATTTAAAATTTGTTCAAAAACAAAGTCTTCTTCTAGGGAAAAAGAAAATGTGGAGTTGAAAGTTTGTTCAGTTCCCCAGTATGGTCACCACTATGTTATCGCTCTGTAAATTCCCAGAGGTTGTCAAAGTAGAAGAAATTTACAAGAGGTAACTTTATCCAACCACTTCAAAACTGGAATCTAGCCCTACCAGTTTCAGAGAGGGATCTCTCTGTATGATTTAGCGATGTTTTAAATTTAAGATATTAGGCTAGTTAAATAAAATAAGATTGAAAAGGTTTGTTGTTGTTTTTGTTATGTTGGCTAAAAAGAATTTACGCTTCCATTGGGCTATGGGGTCTGTATTATAAATATGGAAATCTAAACAAAAATTAAAAGATTCTTTTCACAAGGAAATATAATGCATTCATTGGATTCTTTAGCAGTAAAATGATGAATAGTAGAAAAGATGAGAATTATCAATTAAAGAAAAGAAGCATTTAAGAATTTCTTCACTGTAATATCAGAAAGATAAACATTAAGATCTTTCAAAGCCAGGAACAAGGTATACAAAGATAAATCCTGCAACATGCACTACTTTAAAAGATTAGATTAGAAAACAATATGACAACTGAGAGAAAAACATTTAACATAGAAAAGAATAACATCACCAATGAACAACACGAGAATCCTATGAAACGTCTCTTTGTATTACTGGAAGATCTCTTTGATAAAAATTACAGTCTTTCTAGCTTACAGGGCATAAAGATCAACCCTCAGTACTTCAAAGTCTGAAGTATTTATAATCAAAATTACATACGACCTTGTCATTAAAGATTAGGACGTGGCAAATCTAAATTTAGCTAACTAACTTAACAAGATACAAAAATTTAGGAAACTGTTTGATGATGTGTTGAAACTTCATGCTGATTTCTGGGGTGAACTGTTGGTGAGGCCTCTGCACGACCTCGTTTGACTGGATAGCCGACTAGGCTTGGACACCTCATCGCCTACTCGATCAGACTAGATAACTCTTCCCATGAAAGGTTACTGGGAATGATAACTTTGAGCAATCTTTGGTATACTTCATCCATCTCCGTATATTTTGAAAATGTTGGCTTGGTGATGAAAATGTACTGGATCTCGTGTTGTATGTTGATGTATGATTGGAAAGCTTCTAAAAATTCCTTGCCTGTGATACTGCCCTGTATTCCTGAGAACTTTGAACTATCTTTAGCCACAGTGGCTAGCTTTTTTTTATAATCAGACAGTGTCATTAACTTGTCATTTATGACCCTTAAAACAGGGAGGCCTTTCTTCTGCAGAGCTTCAATTTTGCTGAAAAACCTTTGCACTCCTATGTCCATAGCCTGGACCTTTTCCTCCAATTGTATCATCAATCCTCTCTTGGTCAGGACCCTCTTGAATTCGAGGATGGTTTATATCCTATCTTCAATTCTCAACTCCTATAACTCTTCTCTGGTTTTTGAATTTAGGAATTTGATGATCTAAGTGGCTTCTGTGGGCATCTCTCCCAATTCTCCTCTTATCTTTTCAATTGCCTCCTTTCTTCTTTGCACCAGTTCGTTCTTCTCGAACATGAATTGTACCATAGGCCATATTTCATTTATGGATTTGGTGATATCCATCCAGACATTTTCCTTGACCTCGGTAAGTGTTTTACCTGCCACTGTTTTCTTTTGAAGCTGTTGCAATTCCTGTTTGAGCTTGTCTGATGTTTGTTTTTCCTTGGAGTAGCTGGCTTGGTAAGAAGACTTGAGTTCCTGAAGGTTCTCAACCTCCTTTTTAAGTCTGCTAATCTCTGTCTCTTGCAAATTCATCTCTTCCATGGATTTTGCCAATTCTACTGTCTTCTCCAGAGTTGTCAGTGGAGTTGCTGAGGGAATTTCTGTTGTAGATGTTGTGCTTAATCCTGTGAGTGGAACTGCGCTTAATGGAATGACTTCCATAGGCTTTTATTGTTCCTTCTCTTTCAATAACTTTTCCAGTTCTTCTTCCATATCCTTCAACTGTGCATTCTGCTCCATGATCAGCCTGAGCATCTCATCCTTTTCCCCTTCTATCTCAACTATCTCCTTTTCCTGTAAATATTCTGTTGGTGGAAGTTCCAACTGTTTCCTCAAAGATGCTATATCAAAATTTTTATTTTTAAGAATCTCCTCGACTTCTTTCACATTCGAGGGATCATACCCGATCTTGAGGACCAGTTCTTCCAACGTCTTAATCCTATTATCCTTTGCAAAGGATGATATCTTTTCTAGTTTCGGTTGTGTTTGGATGTTGCTCAGAGATACCTATAACTTAGAGGTAGCAGTAGAAGCATTTTCCAACATGGAGAAAACCATTTCTCCAGTTTTCCTGTGCAGATCCATTTGATCAACAGGATGCACATCTTTAGTCTAAAATTTGAATGTTTCCCTTCTATAATCGATGATTGCTTTCAGGTCTGGCACCTGTGCTTGGAAAAACACCATATGCATTCTACCCTTCTCAGTGTTGAATGCAAACAATAGTCTGTGTTGTGCAGTTGATCTTTTCTTCCAGAACTGAGCATATGTGTTGTTGGTCAGTGTCTAATTTTTCTTCTTGACCATATCATATTTCTCAAAAATACTCAGTTTTGGTCCTATTTTGCTTGGCTGGTTGAATGGTAGAGTATCTGTAGGCTTCTTGGGCAACACTGTGGTCATGATATGTTTGTTGCTTGTGCTAAGGAGCGACCGATCAAACTCCATAGTTGTAGTGGATTGGATTCCCTGTTCACCAGCCGTGTCGGGTGCATGATTGGTTTTTGGCCTCTTGGTGTGTAATTGGAAATCTTCAGCCGAGACTTTAGTGATGGAAGGTGAAGTTTCCTTCCTTGGTGTTTTCTCCTTGGGAACCTATGGTGTAGTCGTCTGTGAGACAGTGACCGAAGGGTCCTTCTGTTCTATTTCAACCAGAGTGTTTGGCTCCCATTCTGTTTGAATGACAAACTTCTCTATCTCAGGCCTAAGTGTATGAACATACGGGATGTTTTTATTTTTAATCCTCATATCAGAAATTATCTTGGATGGATCATAGTGCCATGTGAAACTAACAAAAAACTTCATTTCTTTTAGAAATCTGTCTGCTTCCTCCCCGGCGCCTCAGCTATTGTAGATGAAAGATCCAATCTGCCCTTTAATTCTAAGTTGCTGCTTCTTTTTCAAAGACACAAAATGTATGTCATCTGAGTTAATCATTTGTCTTATGTATTCTAGGTAAAATATCCTCACGGGCAGATACTTAGGCAACTTGTATGGAGCCAATTCACACCCATAAACTCTTATCTCTGTGTGATCTTGGTACAGGTACCAGTCTCTAGATTTTGAAAGTTCCGAGAGGTGTAAAATCCTCTGAATCTCCTCATTTATTCTCGGTTCAGGTCTACCACTGAGCATGCTCACCACTGGATGGTAAAACTACTCGATAAACTATTTGAAGTTGAATTCTGTAGAATTTTTCCTAAGCAGTGAAGTCCAAGCTATTACCACTTGCAGCCTCCTATCCTTGTCCATCTTTTGCATTGAAAAGGAGAATTTGTCTACCTGAAAGAAAGTGAACATGTAGGCCAGTATCGAGGAATACCAGAACATGCCCTCTGTGGCAAAATTCCAAAACTGTTCATGGATAATGTTCGCCAGGAAAGTGTTGTAATTGAACTGCGTGGTGGGTTTTTCTTCTGTGGAGAAGATAGACAGAAAACCCAAAATGGATTCATCTACCCATTGGTCAGAAAAAAATCCCAGTAGAGCACAGAGTGACGAAATGATTTGGTTTCCCTTTACTTAGAACAGGGAGGAAGGGTATGGGGGATTTGTCTTGGGGAGTTGAGCAGCCTTAGGGAGGAAAAGCTTGAAAATCTGTGCTCTCTGAGGGAACAATAACTTTTGGTAAAGCTCCATAATAATTTCAAGATTGAAAGGAGAGGGGGATTTGGTTCTAGGTATCTACATCATCTGGTCTATGGCCTTTGGTGTGATGAAAAATAGAGTTTCTCCTGAGGAAGACACTATGGCTCTCTGGTCAGGGAGATAATGAGCCTGTCCCTTGAGGGAGAACTCAGGGAAATGGTGGAACAGGGGCAAAAGATAAAGAGGAAGGTTGGACTCCCAGAGCCCAATTTCATCACTCTGATCTAAAAAACTTCTTTAAGCCAAGACTACAAATCCACGAAGTTGAATTCGCACCTAGTGTCTGCAATCAAATGATCTTTGTTGGCCAGGGGGATCCTATCGAGATCGACGGGAGGCGAGAGGAAAGGATTTTCCTCAGCTTCTGTCCTTTTTGATTTTGGCACCATCACTATGAAAAATACCAGCAAGTCAAACAATCGTTAGTGGGGATGACGGTGGCTTTGGATGGTTGACTAGAATGGAGAGAAAATGGGGAAATTGTGCTCTGGTGTGACGGGAAAGATATTTTCTGGTGAGACGACACAGTAAGTAGTGGAAGAATGTAGGGAAATGGTAGTTTTGAGCAAACAGATACCTGTTGGGCACGGGGGATAGGTCAACAAGATAACGAATAAGTTAGCCAGTAATAAATTGCCAACGGGTCTTTTGGAGCATGAAATGGCAGGTAACAATGAATGTTGAATACGATTGGATGACGTGGTGCACGTTGATTGGGGGGTAACTATGGTGAAGGGAATTGTAACGGGAGAAAGGACTGACAGAGTAATGAGATGTGGTCTTTAGGGAAGAACATGGAAAATGATGTCATGGGGTGACAGGGTATGTCAGACCGTGGGAGGCAGTGGCAGTTTGAACCAATGGATTCTTGCCATGTAGAGGAAAAGGGGCCCGCCAGAAGAAAAATCCATTCCGGACCCCCCCCCCCTCC
>JASDQU010104447.1:1915-15693 GCA_032191745.1 Picea mariana | reverse complement strand
TGCGGAGGTGTTTGAAAATCAAGAAATTTTGAGAAGATGATAAGGGATCTAAGTGGAATTTTATATCCATAGAGTCTAAATGGATCTTCCACAGACTCAGAGAATGATTTCAAGTGAAAAGAATAGGTAAAGAGAAAATGGCCAACAAAAAACCACAATCAAGTCATCTCCCCAATGGAGTCACCAATTTTGTTGTTTGATAAATCGGTGAATGCGGACATAAACTAATCTCCCTAGATCCACTTGGATCTAGAACAAAACAGGACATGACATGACACATTCCCTAGGTTGCTACCATTGAATTTACTACCAAAGAAGGATCGGATGACGTACCTTTATATATCGCTTCCTTATATCTCTATTGTCCCTGCTTCACTTCGGTGCTCTTGTGAGATCATATCTGCAATTACACAAACCAACCAAAGTGAAAGCAGCAATTGTAGATTCAACAGGAACCTAAACACGTGATCAAGGAGTCATGTAATAAAACACTAATGATTTTATGGGAAAGAAACATGCCACTGTATCATATTAAGTAAAAGTGGAAGATACAACCAAATTTCCTTGATGTCACAAGTTCCCTTTTGGTGGTCCTTTGTTCCAACACACACATACAATTGCTCTGAATTTGCATGAAGATAGTCCACAAAGCTTGATGGAAAAATGGAGGCCTCAAGCATCAATTGTATCAGGATTCTTCACACAGTCTTCAGCCTATTCTTTGATCAATATTGCTTGACCTTTCTTAACCTTTTCCATGAGAAATCCACTATTATATAGGAGAAGGTTAAGTGGTTACTAGGATGAGGATGATCCCACCAAATCAAAGAATCCAGTAGGATGACAACCATACGAACGCCACCTCACATTCTATAAGATTATCCTTATAGAAACTTTGTGAAACCTATTCCTTTTCTTAGCTTCAAACGCCACCGCACCCTGCCTATATAGAAACATGCGAAAATCCCACGGGCCAAGCATAGAGCAACCTGCGTAAATCAAGGATTTATGCACTGTGTAACACTGTCAACCTGCGACGTCATTCTAGAAATTTGCCTTGTAGGGGAAGAACTTAGCCATTTTCCTTAGAAATTCATGTGAAAGATTGTTTTGGAAGCTTGGACACATGCCTGTGGGGTCATCATTAGAGTGACCAAAATAATGTTTAACACTGCCTCATATAGATCTTACCCAACTGTGAAGGATTGTAAGGCGCGCAACACTGTATATGTGGAAATACTATAATAAAAGAGCTAAGAGCCAAATATTTGTGGATGTATCCCAGGAGGGGGTGAACCATGGTAACATCTATGTTATGTGATGAATGCATGCATATATTTATTGTATTCAATTGTTATTGTTATTCTTAATGAATGAGTTGTTATATCTCCTTCTTATTCATCAATAATAGTACCTTGTGCTTACTAGTTATAGTAATTGTTTAATATTTAGTTCTCATATCTCTCACTCAATCCTAGGTTGTAAACACCTGAGTCTTACAGCCACCCATTAAAGCTATCTTGGGTGAGACTATGTAGCACATTCTGTGTGTTGCGTTTCCTTCTGGTTTACTAGGAAGGCTAATAGTTTTATAGGCTTTGTTGGAAACCTGAACAAACACAAACCCTGGTTCAATAAACTTAGAACAATAAATAAGAGATTAAACCAACAAATGGTTTCGTTGTCATTGGTAGGAACAAGAGAGGGTTGAGTGGATGAGATAAGTTGAAGACCTGTCAAAGGTAGATCAAGAAAAGATTAGTGCAGAGAACAATGAGCCATTAGAAGGGAATTTTGAGACCATGGAATCCCACAAAAGCAGAGATCAAAACTTGGCTAAGAACAAAAGAGTTGGAGTTTACACAGAAAGATAACATAAACCCTAGACTAACACCCCGGAAGTATCTTGAGAAATACATGTTTATTAATTTACACGAAGTCTTTTTCTTTGATTTCCCAGATTTGTTGTAGGAGTGAATACTAAGGTTGAAGGATAAGCACGCAACAAACTGGATTCGATAGTTAGAGTGGACTCTAGTATAGATTAAGAAGTTACTACAGGTGAACAACAAATTCACCCATGCAGTAGATTTTTGGCTTGACAGTATTGTTGCAGGTTTCATAACAGAATTCACAGTCGACACAGCAAGGTCGTATAGCCCAGCGGAGAAAGAATTTATACGAGGACCTCAAAAAAGGTACATTATATCAGTGTATACATCTATTAAGATATTGTTATACAACAAAGGTGTATTGACAATGGAGTCAGACAGCTAAATTTCCCTACGTGCATGGGGGAAGGGGCGAAGCACTGATAGAAAGAGGAGAAATGGAAGGAGGAAAGGATAAGGGAAAGAAGGAGGAACCCTTGGACCCAATCATCATGGATGACGACCAGATCCGGTGGAACTTGGACACAACTAGAAAGACGTGTAGTGGAGTAACCTACCAATACAAGGTGAATACCAAGAAGAGAGTCGTAGCCATGAGGGAAGGATTGGCGAGTGATGAGGAAGAGGTAGAGGATCTCCGAGCTATGGAGAATATTGAGGAAATCCTGCGTGAAACATATGAGAGGAAGAAAAGAGGTCCAGGAATGGGAAGAGAAGGTAAAAATCCTATCCATATTAATGTCAGTGTGGAACCCATAAACCCATGTGTGACTAATACACCAAAGAGAATACCACTGTTTAGACAACTGAAGTTAGGAAGAAATCCGACAATAGGAAGTACATCTGCACAAGGAGAAACAACCGAAGGAGCCATTTTAGGTAGCACTAGTTAAGTATCTACACCACGCAGAGGTAGCATTTTAGTGTTCAGAATGGCAAGACATGATCCCACCATCAGGTTACTAGAATTTTGAGGAGAGGCAGCATAAGACCCTGAGAAAAACTTGTTCATTTGTGAAAAGATCTGGGAATCAATGAAGATCACTGATGAATATACCAAACTTGCACAGTTATCTATTACACTAAGAGACCTCGCACTATACTGCTACATGAGTCTCAACGCAAACAGTGCACCGGGGACGATAATGACACTGACAGACATTAAGAAGTTATTGATAAATGATTTTCATAAGCCGAGATCAGAGGATCAATACATGAATGATATTATAGAAATCTCACAGAAACTAGGAGAATCTATATGGTATATCGACCAGAGATTCAAGAGACTAAAGGGTAAATTGAAATGCCTCATGATCGATATGCAACATCGGCACTTGTTTGTTAATTCACTTCTCCCACACTTAAAATACCCATTGTGACAAAAAAATTTTAGACACAGGCAGAGGATCTACAGGTAGCCCTACAACTGGAAGAAAATCAGTATCAACATATAGATCCAACTATCGAAGAACTGAAGGAGGATCTGAAGAACTTAACATTTCAGCTCAACCAGAACAAGAATAAGGATAAACGAGATGTTGTTTGGTGCACTACATGCAGGACGAAAGAACACCACAAGAAAGAATGCCCAACATTCACACAGTATATGGTAGAAGGAATGCCAAACCCATTATAAACATGAGGACCATGGTGTGAAGTATGCAAGAAACTGGGTCACGACCCATATCACTGCCCGATGATGCAGAAATACTAGACAGTCTCAAAGAGTTCATATTGTATCTTTTGCAATTTAGTAGGCCATGACGACAAATATTGTAGAACTATGGAGTTGATGTGAGAAAGGAAATTAGTTTCATATAGAGTGCAGGCCGAAATGATGATTGGGCAAGTTGTACCACAGTTTAATCAAGTTCCATCTCCATACAACACTGCACAACAGCAGCATAATACTGCGTAGCAACCATATAATAATGTGCAGCCACAATACAACATGACACAGCCTCGGTACAATACCACGTAGTATAATCAGATGCCTTAGTATAATGCACCGAGAGGAGATTGAGCAGGCTATAGAGGTGGAGGACAAGCAAGAGGAGGTTTTGGACAAGGTAGAGGATCGATGGTATGTCACAATTGTCAACAACCAAGACATTATGCAAGAGAATGTACGCTTCCACCAACAACTTGTATGTATTGTCATGCATTGGACCATGATATAGAGGAATGTCTGACACTACTAGTAAATATTCAGGGAAAGAGAAACTAGAGAAACTAGAATGTTCAGTGGATCTCAACTGAAGCAAGGGACGAAGGATGAAATATCAACATAGTGACTCATGGAGGAGCTAAAATAGGGGATGATGTTGTTCAACAAGAGCCAGCACAAAATAAATGGGTCAAGAAGAACGTCGAACCAAGGAAGCAGTTCGACACACAGAAGGAGAAGGAGATATTTAAAGAAGCCAGAAAAGAATTCCAGAAGGAGGACATTGCGACGACTTCAACTGTGCAACAAAGTAAGGAAGCACTAGAATATGAAATTCCTCTGTTATTGGATCATACCAGCGAGATACATTCCATGGGACAAGTAAGTACAATCAAAGGCTTTCTGCAATCATGTGTAAAAGTATTAAATGATCCATTATCTGTGAAAATATTGCAAAACATACTAGAAAAATGTAGTATGGAGACAAAAGGAAAATGTAGTATGAGAACCCCAACATAGATACAACTCTTAAATATATAAGAGGAGTGATATTAAWCAAAGAACTAGAAGTAGAACTCATCACAGAAGAACAAAAGYGGAACAAAYAGATAGTTAAGGAACTATTTTCATGTTACCATGTGCAAGAGGAAGCACCAGATGAAGACAATACGTTTGATATTTAGATCAAAGAAGAAGAAGGTGAAAGAGTAGTGGAGGGACCAGCTATAGAATCAGAAGTTATTGCCACATCGATCAAGGTAAAGAAAGTCAACATTGGGACAACTAAGAATCTCAAGATGACCAGCATTGGAGATTATTGGGATGAACAAATGGTAGAAATCATAATAGAGTTATTGTGCGAATGCAACGACTTGTTTCCCACAACATTTACAGTGATGAAGGGTATAGTAGGGGATCTAGGAGAAATGAATATACCACTCAGACCTGAAGCGATATCGATCAGACAATGACCATATAGATTGAATCTGATATATAAGCAGAAAGTCAACGACGAGATCAACAGAATGCTCGAAGCTAGAATCATAAGAAACAAGGATGGATCAGAATATGCATCGATTTGAGGAAGTTGAATGATGCATTCCTACATGACCCATTCCCTAAAACATTCATGAATGAAGTGTTAGAGAATGTAGGAGTACAGGAATCTTACTCATTTACTGAGGGATTCTCAGGCTACCATCAGATCAAGATAGCACACAAAGACCGATACAAGACCACATTTGCGATAGAATGGGGATCCTACCAGTACACAGTCATGCCGTTTGGACTGAAGAATCCACCAGCAATATTTTCTAGAGTAGTCATTGCTGCATTTAAGGAATTCATCCACCAGTTTATCAAAGTATACCTGGATGATTAGATAGTCTATAGTTTATTTAAAGAACATGTAGAAGTCTTATGAATGATGTTAGAAAGATTTAGACAGTGCCAGATATCATTGAACATAAAGAAATGCTTATTCGGAACATCGTTTGGGGTACTATTGGGCCATATAGTATGCAAACAAGACTTACTCATAGATCCTGCAAAGATCGCAGTAATTGTTAACTTACCAGCACCAAAAATAGTCTGTCAGCTAAGAGCGGCGTTAGGACACACAAGATACTACAGGAAATTTATCAAAGAGTATGCGCAGATTACTGCACCAATGGAAAAGATGTTAATAAAGGATACAAAGTGTCACTGGAACGATGAGTGCCAACACGGTCTGGATACCCTGAAGGAAAAAATGGTCACTGCACTGATACTAGTATTTCCAAACTGGGAGATGACATTCCATGTGCATGTAGATGCATCAACCATAGCACTTAGAGCTATCTTTGTGCAGCCAGCAGAGGGGGATTTGGATCACCCCATAGACTTTGTGAGAAAAAAGCTATCAGAATCAGAACAGAACTACAACACTATAGATCAAGAATCCTAGCTATGGTCTATGCATTGCAAAATTTTAGACATTACTTATTGGGGAAACATTTTAAGATGTTCATAGATCACTCAACCCTGAAATACCTAGTCAACAAGCCAGTTTTTGGGGGGAGAATCTATCGATGGTTACAACTATTTCAAGAATTTGACTTTGAAGTAATCATCAAGCCGGGAAAACAGAATGCAGGACCTGACAACCTATCAAGGGTCACGAACGGGGAAGAACCTATGAATTTAGAAGACAACTTTCTAGATGCACATCTATTTTCAATCTAGATCACTGATGATTACTTTTCATATATTATTCAGTACTTGAGCATAGGTACTACACCACAAGAATATAACACCACGCAGAAGAAAAACCTAGTAGTCCGCGCTGCCGACTATCAACTGATTGCAAGACACTTATACAAAATGGGCATAGATAGCATCTTGTCAAGGTACGTGTTAGAGCACAAAATACCAAGAGTCTTAGAAGAATCCCATGAGGTAATAGCAAGAGGGAATTATGCAGGCAAAGCTACCATGCAAAAGGTATTGCATGCAGGACTATGGTGGCTGACGATTCACCGAGACTCGAAGGAGTATTGTCGAAGATGCGATGTATGTCAAAGGGTAGGTAAACCCAACAAAAGGGATGAGATTCCATTATGACCACAAGTAACATTACAAGCATTCGATAAGTGGGAAATAGACTCCGTGGTACCAATCAACCCACCAGCAAAAATAAAAGGAGCTAGGTACATTATCACCATGATGGAGTACCTAACAAGATGGGCGGAAGCCGCACAAGTGAAGGATTGTAGTGCAAAAACAACAACACACTTTTTGTTTGAACAAATAATCACTATATTTGGATGCCAAAGAGTTTTGATGAGTGACCAAGGCACACACTTCATCAACAACACCATCAACGCTATGACTGAAGAGTTTGAAGTCCATCATCAAAAGATCACACCATATCACCCACAGGCAAATGGCACAGTGGAAGCATTTAATAAAATCCTGGAGAATGCACTGAAAAAGATATGTAATGTCAAAAGGGATAATTGGGACATCAAAGTACAAGTAGTATTATGGTTCTACAGGACTACATGCAAAAATTTGATAGGGCACACACCATTTAAACTGGTCTATGGCCAAGAAGTAGTGGTGCCATTAGAATTCTTATTACCAAGCTTGCGCGTAGCAGCAATCACACATATGACAGAACGAGGCATAGTACAAGAGCAACTAAATCAGTTACTGACCATGGAGGAAGATAGAATCTTAGTAGGATTCCACCAACAAGTTCAAAAATCGAGGGACAAAGCTTGGCATGATAGACACATAAAGAAGAAAACTTTCAAGGAAGGCGATCTAGTAATGATGTATGACAGCAAATCATTTTAGCACCCAGGCAAGCTCAGGATGCATTGGTTAGGACCATACAAACTAAAATCTATCACAGATGGAGGATATGTACAGTTGAAAGACTTATCAGGTGTAAAACTTAGAGGGATGATCAACGGGATCCAACTGAAGCTGTACAAGGACAATCGACCACCCACCGTGCAGTCAAAAAAAAAAAATGTGTGTTAAATAGTACCAAAAGAGGCAAAGTGCATTGAAAGAGAATGCACACTTAGGAATACAAACTCGGAAAGGAAAAGGACAATGGCCACATACAAAGGAAAACAAGCAGGAAACGGAAAGACGACAAAAGTAGTACCGAAAGACGGAGTCAGGTGGAATTAAAAGATAGAAAGGACCGATGAGACGCCACATTAATATCACCAAATGGAGATGGAAAGGTAGAGTAATGGAAAGTATGAAAGAACCAGAGGTTAATTGAACCCACAATTAAGGAAGCATCCTCGACAAGCTTCACGGGATACCCATACAACACACAGATGCAGGAACAATGATTCCATTTGCAAAAGGAGAAGCAGACAGAAAGTGATAGAGGTTAAGGAGCACACATCCGCATTCACAGAGGTCACAGAGACCATCCAAACTCAGAAAAGGTTTGACATTCACCACCATGGCACCACCAAAGAAAGCAGAAACAAGCCAAACTACCAGAAAAACCAGGGTTTAGACCAGGTCATAGGTACAGTTGGAAGAAAGTGAACAGTAGTTGTCGGAGATCATCAATGTCGACAAAATCCCATCTCCAAATATAGTACCGGTGAACCCCACACCTATAGTGGAATAAACCCAAAAACCAGCACTGGAGGGCATGAATATAGATAGACCAGCAGAGGTATGGGAGAAGAAGAACCAGGATGCAGAAACCCTGAAGGAGGTGCATCTAGATAACACTGAAGAAGCTCCAAAATTCAATGGAATGGCGATGAATCAGGAAGCAGCAATCAAGCCAGATGAGTCACAAACCACCATGTCAGATCACCCACTAGAAGGAACAATAGAGGAGGTCACAGGTTGGCTAGAAGGGTATTTTGAAGAACAAACAACAATCGGTGGAACTTCGAGCCAACCACCATTGAAGAATGACAAGAAACAGGTACCAAGGTCACCTTGCAGGCACCCTATCGTAGCAATCATGCTACCACGTATACCATATGGGATACAAGTGGGACCAGACTTATTCAGCCATATTGAAAAGATAAAATACTCGGACCACGATGTATAATACGCAGACAATTTTCAAAAAATTTCAAAGAGAGTGTACATGGAGATGGTGGGCCTAAATTCGGGTGGGGAACCGATGGATCAGCCACTCCATTGGGAAATAGGGTTGGAGAAAATAGGAATCTTAGGTATGTTGGATCTACCACATTTTGGCAAAGATCAATATGTAGGTGCATGTGTCAAACAACTGTTAGCAGTAACATATGGTGGAGACATTTGGTTGAACAAGCTCGTCTCAATAGACATAGAGCTTATTGCAATCATAACAAGATTTCCATCCCGGGGCATGGATCCAGCGCAGTTTCTGGATGACAAAACCAAGGAGAAATAAATAGTGGAAGAGATGAAGAAGAAGTATGGCACCGACAGGGGGACATGAGGAATTATTCTTAAGAGGATCAACGATGTCGCCACACAAATGGGCGCAAAAATCTTAGCCTATAAGCTGCTGAGAAAATGTCGCAGAAAGGAAGTTGCAGTTGGGGTTGTCGCATTTGCAACTCAATGCACCAAGGGCACCACAGTAAGTAGGGAACCCTATCTCTTGAAATTATTCCTAGATGACTGCAAGGATGCACAGGATCTAGGAACAGAGTTTCACTATTCATGGCTAATCATGTTAATAGCCTTTATGGGATGGAGGGAACCAAGGTATGTAAATTTTTGTACCAGACCCAAACCAAACCAAGGAGCGAGATATTTATTACTGAAGTCCACATCGGATGCTAAGAACAAAAGGATGAACATGTCAATATTTGAAGGATACCTACGCGACTTGTAGGAAGCCATCTCCAACATGTGGAGGATCACACCAAAGGTTGTCACACGGTATCGGGACATCACCAACTTCAATACTACATGACATGCGATGTGGATATAGGCGTGAAAGGATCCCAATAAACAGTGGCTAAAAATGTGCTATTTTATCACAGAGGGTGACATCGACATGGTCATCAGTGAATGGGACGACGAGTGGAAGATTCCAGTCCTCACCCAGGACATGCCGAAAAGAACAATAGAACAAGAGGCAGGGAAGGGAGAAACATATCCCCAGAAAATCCAAGTGCCCAAGAAATGAAGGATGGGCCAGACAAAAATAACACAGAAAAATGAAAGCACAGCGAAGACGGGGACCCAGAAGGGGAAAAAGGAGAATACGTAGCTGGTCAAAGAACAACAGAAGGGGAAAAAGGAGAATATGAAACCAGTCAAAGAACAACAAAAGAAGCATGAGGTAGTGCAAGGGATGGCCCCAATTTCCAACCCACAGGAACCAGGTGGGAATAAGAGTCCAGCTACACAAATAGGAGGAGTGTGCAAGAAAATAAAGGCACAAAGAACACCACCAGAATATACGATCACGGATGATGATAGAGAAATGATAGCCCAAATGGTTTAGGATTGTTTAGCCAAGGACTTTAATCATGCTACACACCATAGGGATAGGATTCAAGAGGAGTTAGCAGACATGCAATATTTCCTCAAGAAAATCGGGGAAGTACAGACAGCAGGTATCAACATGGGAACAAAACCATCAGCACCGCAGACAGAGGAAATATTGGAAGAAGGAGAGTGAGATCCAGTCCATATGATATTGCAGCAAAACGCAACATTCCACATCACACCTAGTATGTTGCGCATGGACGAAATCATGGGGAAGGCACCCCTAAAATACTTAGCTCAAATCTAACTGGTGTTGACACAGATGCTATCCAAGGCACTACACAAGTTGTAGGTTAGCCTAAACCACGAGGTACAGTCTCGTGCACGTAAAAATTTAGTCGAATTGAAGCAGGCAACAGAGAAGAAGGATGCACTAGAAATAGTCTATGAGCAGGCTAAGTTCGAGACCCAAGAAAAAAAGGAGTGCAAGAAAGGATTGGAACAGAAAGTGGTAGGAACTTACGAGAAGATTCCAAAGGCCACGCAGGGGGAGAAAATCATAGTAGCAGAATAGATTGATCAAATTGCATAGGAAATTGATTTATACTAGAAGGGGATTGAGAATCTTTGAGAACATCTCACACCCACTACTCCACCAGCAATGAAGGAGCAAAGGAAGAAGGAAGTAGTAGCACATTTGTAGGAGATAGAACAACAAGCCTGCATAGCAGCCGACTTGTTTGATCAAGAGGCACAACTTTGGAAAACATTAGAGGAGGATAAGCAAGTCCAAAGGTGGGACAAGAAAGAATAAAGGAACAACACAGTGATCCAAGACCTCAAGCAGAGGGAGAAGACAATGGCTATCAAAAAGTGCGTCAAATGGGCACAGGACATGAAGAAACTGCAGGCAGAACTCACCACTCCAAAAACACAAAAACAAGAGCGATATGATCAAATGGAACCGCTGCAGGAGTGGGTAGCAGAAGTCCTTATTGGAGTTACTTCACACACACCTAGGATTTATTTTTCCTAACGTTATTCCTTGTTTATTAGTCATAATTAGTCATTATCCAATCTCCTATATTTTAGGGGAGAATATTCCACCTGGAAAATATTCTCTTTTAGTTGACACTTCAGTTTGACTAGTTGAGTTGAGTTTAGATGTTGCATTGGTTTTTTCACCATGCAACATTGGGATCATCACCAAATCACTACTCTTTGTTTAGTCAGTTAACTGAAGACTAGTTGAATAGTTAACTCAGATAGGTGGCAGTTCACTCCTGTAACTGCCTACGAGACTAGACTAGGTGGCAGTTCACTCCCGTAACTGCTGGTGTGTGTCTAGATCACTCTAGACCACCACTATGGCTCATTAGCTACTCATGTATCCTATATCTATTGTAAATTATTCCCTCTTTATGTGTGGAAAACGGTTAATGAGAATTCTTCCATTCTTTCTCTCCTTCTTCTTCTTTCTTCTATTCTCTCTGCAAATGTGTGTATCATTGTTTAGCTAGATCTATTCTATGCAGTTTCAACACATTTACATGGTATCATAGCTGACGGATTGCTAAGAAAAAGCTACAACAAATCATTTTTTGCAGGTACAAAAGATTGAAGACAACAAAAAGATGGATTATTCGCTGGAAATACTTCTCACACCTCATAACTATTTGGAATGGAAGCCAAAAATTATGCTTCATCCTAGATGCAGAGGCTTGTACCAAATTACTATGGTAATGGAAGTAGAGCCTGATTCTGCCAATGAGAAAAATGACTTTCTCAATAGACAAGATATGGTCATAGGAAGTATCGACATGTCTGTTTCTCCTGAACTTTTCCATCAAGTCTATGAAGAATCACAAGAATCAACTACAAATGAATTATGGACCAGATTGGAGATTCTATTTGGGAATAAATAACATTGTGAAGATTTCATGCAGGAGGTTGAACAGATAGAGCCAGAAGAGAAGCCATCAGAAGATCAAGCCTCTTATTATGAAGAGTCTTCTACAAAAGTATTTACAGAAATTTGTATTCCATTTGAAGATGATGTCTACTCCATTTCAGTTTTATTTTCTGAATTTCATGTGGAAGATATATGGCATGCATCTCAGGAGTCACATGCAGACACTTTTGCATGCACCATGCATGTATCTCAAGAGTCAAAAAGGGAGTCGTGCACATCAGACGCCATTCTGATATTTTCTGAGAAACATTTGCAGAAACAAATTGGATATTTGAATTTCTCTCGGGAAAATATCCAATTTCAAAAAAAAAATCATCTGAAACGGAGTTTGGAAAGTGAAGTTATGGTCGTTTTAAAATCAACAAAATTTCAGCATTTTTCTGGAAACGGCCACACGGTTTTCAAAATTTCATCCAAAATTTATTTGGATATTATTCATTACAAGAAGATAAAGTGGATATGTGTGGAAATATCAATGATGCATATACTTCATCAGATCCGTGCAGACATCTACATCTTCAACAAAATCTTCAAAGAGAACAAACTTGCACATTTGCAAGGTCTTCTTGGAGTGAAGGACATGGTTGCTTAGAAACTGCCTTTTGTTCCTTATCATTTTTATCTTATGCATTGTAATTTGAGGGGGGGTTTTGTTCCCATGAGGTTTTCCCTTTTTCCTCACTCAGTTCAGTGTATCTTTTGTATTTGGGTACCTAACATGGCCTTGTAGCCGGGACCCATTCTTTATTTTCACCATAGTGATGTTGAAGGGGGGTGTTGGAGTTACTTCACACACACCTAGGATTTATTTTTCCTAAGGTTATTCCTTGTTTATTAGTCATAATTAGTCATAATCCATTCTCCTATATTTTAGGGGAGAATATTCCACCTGGAAAATATTCTCTTTCAGTTGACACTTCAGTTTGAATAGTTGAGTTGAGTTTAGATGTTGCATTGGTTTTGTCACCATGCAACATTGGGATTATCACAAACTCACTACTTTTTGTTCAGTCAGTTAACTGAAGACTATTTGAATAGTTACCTCAGCTAGGTGGTAGTTCACTCCCGTAACTGCCTGAGAGACTAGACTAGGTGGCAATTCATTCCCTTAACTATTGGTGTGTGTCCAGATCACTCTAGACCACCACTATGGCTCATTAGTTACTCATGTATCCTATATCTATTGTAAATTATTCACTCTTTATGTGTGGAAAATGGTTAATGATAATTCTTCCATTCTTTCTCTCCTTCTTCTTCTTTCTTCTATTGTCTCTGCAAATGTGTGTATCATTGCTTAGCTAGATCTATTATGTGCAAGTTCAACACATTTACAATCCTGGCACAGGAAGAGGAAGCCAAGGCACAGATATCACATACTCAAGAAGAATGCACAGAATTGGTCAGTGATGAGGTTGCAGTCCAGATAGTGGACATACTCAAGGAGAAGACTACACAGACGTAGACATAGGTAGCAGAGCTCAAGGAAAAGTACCAGGCGATCACCAAGGAGATCGATGAAGCACACAAAGGTTAGGTGGAAAAGTACCAGGCGATCGTCTTTCTTTCCACTTTGGCCTATTGGAGGCAGGCCAAAGTGGAAAGAAAGACGATCGCGGGGAAAGAAAGCATGCACGAGGAAAGTGACAACTAGAAGGAAGAAAAACACACGTGCATGCAAGGAAGACCTAACGACGGTAGGGTTAGGGTTTTGGTAATGAATTGTAAAGGATGAAGAGCCAAAAAATGTATAAATATATATACTTAGGTATCATAGTCAGTGGTG
>JASDQU010104446.1:204189-214374 GCA_032191745.1 Picea mariana | reverse complement strand
AAACTTAGGCCTAAGTTTTTATTTTTTAATTATTAAAGTTTAATTATATATATATGACAAGTTAGAAGATTGCTTGGAAAAAGCAGGCTGTGTCGGTCCTACTCTCACTGGTATAGTTATCAATCTTTTTCTTTATGTCGATGATATCGTTTTTATGGCAATGAGTCTCCATGATCTTGAAAACCAACTAAGAATCCTCAAGGATTTTTGCTTCAATATGGGTATGACTGTTAATACTGATAAGACTAAGGTCATGATTATTAAATCCAATAAGATCCCTTATGATACCTTCGTATATGACAACAACAACTCGGAGGAAGTGACTTCATACAAATATCTTGGAATTGATATTCACAACAAGCTCAATTGGAATTATAGCACTGAGAAAACGATTATTGGGGGATGGAATGCTTATTATGGGCTTGAAAACAATTGTAAATCAACCGATCTTTGGAGTTGGGATAAGAAGAAACTCCTCTTTGAGACTCTTGTTACACTTTTTATTCTTTATGGATGTAAAGTCTGGGGCTGTAGTATCTCTCGTGAATCCTGGAGAAAGATAGAGCAAATACAAAAGAATTTTATAACCTATAATCTCAAAATGAAAGGAAATACACCCTATCCCATCCTCCTCTTAGAAACAAGCCTCTCCCCCATTGAGAGCATGACTATGACTAGATACCTAATGTATAAGAACAAGTTAAACAACATGGAAGACAAGAGGATTCCTAAAATTGCTTCAAAATCGAGTCATAACCACCATCAACTCAAGCGAGAATGGCATAAAGATGCACAGTCTTGGCTAAACTAATGGGGAATCATGGAAAACACCTATTTGCAGAATAAATATACTATTAAAAAACATGTCAAATCAAAATTTAAGGAGAAAATGTGGTGTGTTAAAGAGTTAGAGGAAAAAATAAAATTAATGTATTATAAGGATGTAATCAACCCTAATATGGAAGATCAAAATTATCTATCTGTTTTTCCAAGTGTAAAGAAAAAATAAGCATTGCTAAGATAAGAACAAATTCTCACGAGCTCCATAGTGAAACTGGGCGTTGGTCAATTCCTAAAATGCCATGAGATGAAAGAGTGTGTCACCTTTGTGACACTAAGAAGGTTGAAGATGAAAATCACTTTCTCTTAGATTGTCCAGCCTAAACCCATATTAGATCTCATTTTCAAAATATTTGCACACTACCAACCTTCCTAACCTCTTAACTCAACACAAGTATGGTTATCTCGGAAAGCTTCTCTTAATGCTTTTTGAGCACATAAACAAAATTCTAAAGAATCACAAGTAATCACTTACACTCTTAAGGTCCAATAGACCAATTTGGTCTTAATGGTTGTTAATCATCATCATCATCATATGTATTACACGATTGAAATTTAATCATTACTATTGTACAAAACAAAAAATAAGTATAAGTATATATATTTTTTAATTTTAATAATATCTTAATTCAAAATGTGTAAATATATATCATCATAATTATTGATTATATTATAATTATATTATTTTAAGTGCTTATAACATATATCTATCTAACTTCAAATGAATTAAATTTCATATCCTATCTTTAATAATTAAAGGAAAAAAACAAATTTAATAAATAAATAAATAAATAAATAAATTTTTGGATTACTGAGAGGGGGGGTAAATCAGTAATAGAGCAATCTAATCCTATTTAACCATATAACGCAAGTGTTATATCAATGTAGCATCATCATCCAATATTTGCAGAGTAAATAAACAATGAACAATCATATACATACACAATACATCAATGTTTTTACGTGGAAACCCAAAGTGGGAGAAAACCACATAATGATTTTTCTTATATGTCTTGAAGAATTACATTCATTAGAAGCACCAATTTCCTTTTTTTTCCAGTTGCAATTGGAAGGAGGCTCCAACCCCCTATTTTCTCAGGCTACAACCCGAGGGAAGCTCCAACTCCCCAATTCTCTAGCTACAACCAGAAGGAGGCTACAACCCCCTATGTTCTCTGGCTACAACTGGAAGGTGGCTACAACCACCTTTCCTTGCCCCGTCCAACCTCCCTGACGTATAAGTAGAATGATGGAACCACTGTTACACTATCACCGTGACATATACTGCTGTAAACCTATACCAATCCACCTACACCAAACAACCTGTACCAATAACCTAAACCATGCATCAACCTGTACCTCAACCAAAATCCCTCATCAATTTCATCATCCAAATATGATTTGTAACTCTGTAATAGACTTTGTGTATATGATCACATACCTGCAAACCTTCCTTAACTTTAACAACAAGAGACTAACATTTTCATCAAACTTTACTTTAGTCTCACATGACTAGTTTTGGATTAGTCAACAACCCTAAATTGAAATAATCATAAATATGTACCTGTAATGAATAAAGATCTGAAAATAGTACACAATGTTCTTCAGTGTTTTTTATGCAATTCCTCCAGGTGTCACTACTTGGAACCTCTCGGAAAATGAATTATAGAAAAAATGACATACCTTGTTGAATTCTGGATTATTCTAGAGAGTGAACTTGTAGAGCGTGCCCCACACGAAATGTTTGTTGTATGGATCTAAAAATTGTACACAAAATACTATATACTATACTCTAACCAACACATTTGGTCTTACTAAATTTGGATCTGTTATGAATAAGTTATGACATTTTTACCCGAAACACCTGTTTTAGACTAGTTTCAGGACTAGCCACAAACCCTATTTTCGACGTAGTGTAAATACAAAAATAAAATGACCCATAAGATGAAATTTGTACCACAACTACTTGGATATGTTTCCTCAATGGCATCCCAATTTCACGGTTTGTGTCATTCTAGAAAAAAATTTATTGCGAAAATGGTGAGATGACCTGTAAATAACATACCTTAGAAAGCATCATCAAAATAATTTATCCTCCCTTGAATTTTGGCCTTCTTTACTTCACCTTCCCTCTGAAAGTCGGCTTAGATATCCTTTAGTTACCTCAGTAACATGTAGATATTCAATATGCTCAAGTGTGTTTGAAATGAGAGAGACTTGCCTCTTATTTATACTTTCATGTAGCTTCCTTAGAAGCATCTTCTAGACCACTTTGTCCACATAGTCACCTATGTCCAACTTTGCCCAATTTGCCACTTGTCCATATATCCAATAGCCACTTGAGTACTTAATCCATTTTCCTCATTTTAGGGTTAACCTTGTTATAACCACTTTCCATAATTAGAAAGTTCTCCCTTTACTTTATTATTTAAATAATCCTCCTTGACTTTGTCACTTCACTTTATTATTTAAATAATCCTCTTTGACTTTGTCACATCATTTTATTATTTAAATAATCATCTTTGACTTTGTCACTTCACTTTATTATTTAAATAATCCTCTTTGACTTTGTCACTTCACTTTAATATTTAAATAATCCTCTTTCACTTTGTCACTTCACTTTATTATTTAAATAATTTCTTCTTTGCAAGCACTTTGACTTCTTTCACCTTTTGGGGCTTCAAGCCAACAAATGAGGGTCCTCCAACTTCGTAAGGCCATAAATCTAAAACTGTGAGGAGTTATGTGATGTTCCACATACCACCAGAAATGACATGACATGTACTATTTATCTAGAATAGTCTTACCTGTAAATAGATCAAAACTCATACCATTATACATCAAACAAACTTGGGTCCATTAACCAAACCTTTGTACTGTCAGAATTCTCTATCGAACTTTCTTAAAGGGTTGACATCAATGACATCCAACCCAATTAATCAACAATACCTCCATTTGGCATTGATGGCAACACTCTGATGCAATACTGAAATCATATCACTCATGCTCCCCCTGGAACCTTGCTTGCGTCTCTGTGACCAACGCTCCCCCTGGAACCATGCCTCTGTCCTCTGCATCTGATAAACATTTCCCTCTTTGTCATCAATAGAAAATGTATCTTCCATTTGGGTCTGCTCCCCTTAACTGACTCGTCTGATATCCCAACCTGAACTTTCCTCTTTATGGTGCTTCCTCGTGTACATATAAGACATATAAGATAAGCATTCAAAAGCATTCATTTTGGAGTAGAAATAACTCCGAGTCTCTGGAGAAGATACTCAAAGGCTTCCTGTGGAAGCGGTTTTGTAAAGATGTCTGCCACTTGTTCTTTTGTGCCCACATATTCAACTCTGATGTTCTTTTTTACAACCTGTTCTCATAGAAAGTGATACTTGATTGGAATGTTCTTCGTCTTGGAGTGCATCACCAAGTTCTTTGAGATATTGATGGCGTTTGTCTTATCACAATAGATTGGAATGGGCTCATCATACTCAACCTGTATATCTATCAAAGTTTGTTTCATCCATTGAACCTGTGTACAACATGCTGCTACTGTTGCAATATACTCTGACTTGGTTGTTGATAAAGATATTGATGATTGTTTCTTTCTTAGCCATGATACTAAACACTCACCCAAGTAGAATTCTGCTCCACTAGAGCTTCGTCGGCCATCAATGCAACCTGCCCAATCTGCATCTGTGTAGGCAATAAGTGATAGATCCTTTCCTTTTGGATACCATAATCCAAACTCTTCTATTCCTTTGAGATATCTGAAAATCCTCTTCACTACTAATACATGTGATTCCTTTGGTGCTGCTTGAAATCATGCCACCTGTCCAACTACCTACATTACATCTAATCTGGATGCTATCACATATAGTAGGCTACCAACAATTGACCTGTATTGCCTCTGATATGTAGACTTTGAATCATCATCTTTGCTCAACTTGCAACTGGTTTGCATGGGAGTGATAAGTGGTTTGCAATATTCCATTCCGAACCTCTTTAGCATTTCTATGATATAATTGGTTTGAGAAATAAAAAATTCCTTGGTTGCTTTGACATATTTGAAGACCCAGAAAGAAGGATAGTTCTCCAAGTAATGTCATTTCAAATTTATTTTGCATGTCCTTTGCAAATTTCTGGCTTAACCTATCATCAACACTTTCAAAGATAATATCATCAACATAAACTTCAATTAATAAAATACTATCTTGAATTACCTTGATGTAGAGGTTGTTGTCTGCACTTCCTTTTTTGAACCCTGCTTGCTGTAGATATTTATCCAGTCTAGAGTACAATGCTCTAGGAGCCTGTTTTAGACCATACAAGGCCTTCTTTAATTTACACACATAATCTGTGTTCTCTGACAACTGAAATCCTTTTGGTTGTTCAATGTAGACTTATTCTTCAAGTTCCCCATTCGGAAAAGATGATTTTATGTCCATCTGATACACTTCAATATTTTTGGAGCATGCATAAGATAAAAGAAATCGGATTGATTCCATTCTGGCAACTGGGGAAAATGTCTCTTCAAAGTTGATTAGTTCAACCTATGCATTTCCTTTACATACCAATCTAGTTTTGTTTCTTGTAACCCGTCCATCTTCATTCAATTTATTCTTATATACCCACTTTGTGTGGATCACATTCTTATCCTTTGGTCTTGGAACCAATTCCCAAGTATCATTTTAATCTATTTGATCCAATTCTTCATCCATGACCTTATTCCAAAATTCATCCTTGCTGGCCTCTTCAAAATAGGTTGGTTCAATCGTAGATGAGAGTTCTAGGTGTGTTTGTTCTGGTGAACATGTTATTCTTCTAGTCTCAACTCCTGCATCTTTGTTTTTGATAATATGATCCGAAGGATGATTCTTTTGTACTTGTCTGGTAGGTGTCTTTGGAGGCACTTGTTGAACTTGCTCTTCTGCTTCTCTCAGATCCTCTTCATCTTCCCATTCTACTTCTTTTTCATCTTCTGCTTCTTGTTCGTAAAGCTGTTCCATTGATTCATTTTCTTCTTCTTTTAATTCTTGTCTACCTGTTTCATCAATTGTTACGTTGATGTTTTCCACAAATTTGTTCAATCTCAGGTTGTAACACTTGTATGATTTCCTTGTACTTGAGTAACCAACAAGTACTCCTTTGTCCAGACGAGAGTCAAACTTCCCATTCTGTCATCTTCTCTTTTGATGTAGCATTTGCTTCCAAAAACTTTGAAGTGCTTCACATTTGCTGGTCTTCCTTTCCATAGCTCGTAGGGATTTTTGTCAGCATTGTTTATGAGAATTACTCTTTTTTGAATGTGAACTGCTGTATGCACTGCCCGTGTCCAACATATATCTATCAATTTGGAATCCATTAGCATTGTTCGAGCCATTTCTTGTACTGTCATGTTCTTTCTTTCAACAACTCCATTCTGTTGAGGTGTCCTAGCAACGGAGAATTGCATTTTTATTCCATGCCTGCTGCAGTAGTCCATAAATTCCTTTGAAGTGAACTCTTCTCCATTATCAGATCTCAAGCATTTGATTTTTGAATCCATTTCATTTTCAACCATTTCCTTGTAGACTTTGAAGTTTTCAAAAGCTTCTGACTTATTCCTGAGAAAACAAACTGCAGTCATTCTTGTATAATCATCAACTAATAACATCAATTATTTCTCACATTTTAAACCCTTTGTTGTAGTTGGTCCGACTAGATCAATATGCACAATTTCTAGTGGTCTTGTCGTTGAATATTCTTTTGATTTAAACCCGGTCTTTGTTTGCTTTCCTTGTTGACAATGATTGCATAAAGTGTTGGTTGGTTTCATGATTTGGGACATTTCTCTAACTGCTTCCCTTTTGCTGACTTTGACAAGGTTATCAAAATGTATGTGATCCATTCTTCTGTGCCATAGCGAACTTTCATCTTCCTTTCTTAGGAAACGCTTTTCATTTCCAATTTCACTTAATACATATATGTTGCTTGAAGTTTTTGCAACTGTTGCAATCAATTTTCCTGGACCTTGTTTTCTTATCTCGCACTTTTGTGAATCGAAAGTAACTTTATGACCTTGGTCACACATTTGACTCACACTTAGAAGATTATGTTTCATATCTTCTACTAGTAGAACATTTTCTATCTTGGTATTCTTGTTCCCAATTTTGACTGTGCCTTTTCCAATGATTTTAGCTGAATCATCATTTCCGAAGGAGACTGATCCATCTCTTTCCTTTCTTAATGTAAGAAACACATCTCTATCACCTGCCATGTGTTTTGAACATCCACTGTCAACATACCAACCATGTTTCTTCTGCTTAGCTTTTAGAGCGAGTGTGCATTCTTCATTGCTATACTGATTCTGCTTTCTTATCCATGTCCTTTTCTGAGGTTCCTGTCTGTGACTGTTGTTGTTCCGTTGTGGTTCTCTAGGAGGGACTATGATTCTGCAATCTTTGGCCATGTGTCCAAAGTTGTTACATTTGTAGCATTCCACATCAGTGCTCAAAGATTCAAACTTGTTGTAACTTCTTCTCTGTGTTTCATTAGGCCTTCTTGGATAACCCTTTTGTGTATGACTTTCAAAGTTGTTTATGTTCCTGTTGTTAGCTCTGCAATTCAAAGCTTTATGTCCAAAATTATTACATGCATAACATAAACCAAAAAATATAGTTTTATACCTAGGAGTTGAAGATCTTCTGAAAGGAGGTACTCTTATGAATCCTTCTTCTTCCTCAAGCGTATTTGTTTCTGTTAGTCGTTGATTCTAAAATCTGAATCTTCTCGGTGGAGGAGTGTCCTTGTAATTTTCTTTGTAGACCTTCCTATCCCCTTTGATTGTTTCTGCATAACTATTTGGATATGTTTCTTGTTCTTTTGTTTTGGAGCTTGATCCCTTTTTTGTCTGATTTTATCCAAGTCCGAACTTGTCATGATGAGTTTTTTGACTGCTGATAATGTCATTCAAAAATTTTGATCTGTTTTTCATATTTTTCTTTTGAAGATCCTTTTTTAATGTGACAATTTCTGCTTCCAAATTTCCAATGATCCTGTCTCTTCCTTCAAGCTGTTCTTTGAGTGCTTCTTCAATTCTTTTATCTTCTTCAATTTGAACCTTCAAATTTGTGATCATTTGTTCTAGTTCCCGAGTGTCTTCTTTCTTGTCTAGTTCCTCTTGTAGTTTCTTGTTTTTCTTCTTTTTTCTTCTGATAACTTCTATGGCACACAACAATTTTTCTTGGTAGTCAACTTCTGCCTCTTCATATTCTTCTTCAGCGTCTTCATATTCTTCTTTGGAGTCTTCTTTATCAGTCTTCTACTGCCATGAATATAACTCTTTCTGTCTCACTGTCACTGTCTTCATCTTCATCCAATGCTGAGATGTCTTCTTTGGTGCATAAGATTTTCTTGAAAACTTTCTTTGTGATTATTTTTCCTTTATATGTTTGTTTTCTATTTGAGTAACCTTCATCATTTCTCTTTTTCTTATGAGGAAATTTGTTATCAAAATTACCAATACCATCACAATTAAAACAGATCAAAGGAAGCTTACCTCTATACCTACCGTTGGTTCCCTTGTTCAATCTTCTGACAAAGTTGACCGCTTCTTCATCATCTTCCGAGATGTCACTGCTGCTGCTATGTCCTTTTTCTTTTTGCTTTCCCTTTTGATTTGACCTTTTCGATGCTTTGAAGGCTGCTTCTTTTATATCTGGATTTTCCTGTTCATTTCTCATTTCATTTGCTGTGAAGATTCCATGTAGTTTGTCCATGCTTATTGAGTTTAGATATGCTCTTTCTTCTAGTGTTGATATCTTAGGGTGAAATCTCATAGGAAGAGATCGTAGTACCTTTTAAACAATTACAAATTCTTTGATTTCTTCTTCCAATCCCAAGATTGCATTTACTGTTTCATTGACTCGTAAAAAGTAAGATGCAATGTTATCATTTTCCTTTATCTTTAGTTGTTTGAATCGACCTCTGTAAGTTTGAAGCTTTGCTTCTTTGACTTTTGAATCTCCTTCATAAATATTTCAAAGTTTATCCCAAATCTCTTTAGCGGATTTACAATGTGCAATTTTGGTGAATACCAATTCTCCAAGACCATTCAAAAGTGCATTTGTGGCTTTGGAATTATTCTGACCGAGTTTCATTGCTTTCTCATTTGTCGGCAAAACTATTGGTGCTGTGTATCCATCTACAATTGATTGCCAAATTTCAAATCCCCATGCCTGTATATATGTCTTCATCCATATGCTCCAAAATGGATACTTCTATCCATCAAATCGTGGTATTCTATTTTTATACATGTTGTTTCTCTCCATGATCTACCTTTCAATGGTTAAACTGATTTCTGAAGGAAACTGCTCTGAAACCAATTGTTGGATTACTGAGAGGGGGGTGAATCAATAATAGAGCAATCTAATCCTTTTTAACCATATAATGCAAGCATTATATCGATGTAGCATTATCATCCAATATTTTCAGAGTAAATAAACAGTGAACAAATGAACAATCATATACATACATAGTACATCAATGTTTTTACATGGAAACCCAAAGCGAGAGAAAACCACCGAATGATTTTTATTATATGTATTGAAGAATTATATTCATTAGAAGCACCAACTTCCTTTGTTTTCCAGCTACAACTGGAAGGAGGCTCCAATCCCCTAGTTTCTCAGGATATAACCCGAGGGAATATCCAGCTCCCTAATTCTCCAGCTACAACCGGAAGGTGGCTACAACCACCTGTCCTTGCCCTATCCAACCACCCTGACGTATAAGTAGAATGATGGAACCAGTGTCACACTATCACTGTGCGATATACTGCTGTAAACCTGTACCAATCAACCTGCACCAAACAACATGTACCTATAACCTGAATCATGCATCAACCATGCATCAACCATGCATCAACCTGTACCTCAACTTGTACCATAAACAAGTGCATCAACCATGCACCGACCTGTTGGTCACTATAATTGCTTAATTGATTTCAAACAACCAAGTGAAACATAAATTATCAACCCAGGGAAGTCTTTTATTTCAAAGATAACCATGCACTATATATGCTCAATTCCAAAAGTAGCTTAGTGTTGTAGTAAAGAAACTTATACTAATCTCACTTGCTTGAATAAACTGAAGTTCTGAATTAAATCACAGGAAAGTAACTTCCCTATTGCAAACCTTTAAAGATCAATTTAAGAATCCTGGATTACATTTGAATTAATACTTGCAATGGGAAAGAACAACTATTCTGCAATCAGAGAACAGGACCCTTACTCTCAACAGAGACTTCAACATTAACACTCTTTCATGAAAACAACAATGCAGAAAACAATTAACTCTATCTAA
>JASDQU010104446.1:173041-204089 GCA_032191745.1 Picea mariana | reverse complement strand
ATGCATCTCAATCCTATCCTAGATCGGATCTTCTTTCTAAATCAGCATAGGATGTCCTAGTCTTACGCAACCGAATGCTATTACAGGAACTGAACGAGGTATTGCTGTTACGGCTGGTGTAACAGCTTCTTCTCATCGTTGCTGATGCTGTTTCAGCATCGCAATTCGTGGGCTGTTTCAGCCACGTGAATTGCACTCTGACTGTGTTGACTACTAACTGTGGCGGCTTCCTTGTGTTTCAGCATCATCGGTTCTGGCGGTTTCTTCTGTGTTTCAGCATCTGCAACTCTGGACTGTGTAATAGCTCCGTGTTTCAGCATCTTGCGACCTCGGACTGTGTAGCTGCTCCGTGTTTCAGCATCTGCGACCTCGAACTGTGTAGCAGCTCCGTGTTTCAGCATCTACGACTTCGGACTATGTAGCAGCTCCGTGTTTCAGCAATAGGCCTTGAATGCAAATCTGCAGTTTTGGACACTTATGCATTTCTAATCAATGGTTAAGTACAAAAGTGATGTAAAATATTATGCAAAACAGATTAAGCATATAGTAATGAGAAAGGACGTTGTATACCTTGGAATGATCAGATGAAGTGATATTATGAGTCTAAATACAAGTGATGAAGGGTATAATAATGGAAAAAAGTATAGGAAAAAAGGTGCATAGTGTGGTCCTAATACAACCTGTTGGTTGTGGAGCCTGATTATCTTCCTGATTCAGAGGTCCTTGTTTTCAGCCGTGTTGATACCCCATGAAGTATTTACACCCCAGAAGTATGTACACTCTTCCACGCGGGGGAGTGCAGAGGGGGGGTACCCCCTCTGCAGGGTCCGGGGGGGCTATCCCCCCAGCTGGGGGGTCTGGGGGCAAGTGGGCCCCTAGCGGGGGTTCGGGGGCTTCGCCCCCGAAGCAAAAATTGCTTTGTAAAAGTATATTGTAATTTCATTGTAAATCTGGACCATTCATTATAAGGTCGCAGATCTAACGATAGAGATTATGTTAGGGTTTTTTGACCTAGAAGGCAACCCTCTTTTATGAGGGAAATGTATCGCGGCTATGGTTGATGGTGAATATTGTATTCTGAGAGAGGATACTGTGAGAGAAAGAAGAGGAAGTTACATCGGGTTTTGCTGTAGGTTGTATCCCTTCATTTTGCTGGATAATAATAAAGGAAGGACCTGGCAATTTCTCTGGTGGACGTAGCCCACACTGGGTGAACCACGTAAATCTGTGTCTCTCTTGTATTGTGTGTATTCTGTGTTTTGTTTCTGCATTTGTTTTATTTTATTGCTCCGCAGTCTTGTTTTTCTAACACAACCTGTACCTTTACTTTATTATTTAAATAATCCTCCTTGACTTTGTCACTTCACTTTATTATTTAATTAATCCTCTTTGACTTTGTTACTTCATTTAATTATTTAAATAATCCTCTTTGACTTTGAAACTTCACTTTATTATTTAAATAATCCTCTTTGAATTTTTCACTTCACTTTAATATTTAAATAATCCTCTTTGACTTTGTCACTTCACTTTATTATTTAAATAATTTCTTCTTTGGAAGCACTTTGACTTCTTTGACCTTTTGGGGCTTCAAGCCAACAAATGAGGGTCCTCCAACTTCGTAAGACCATAACTCTCAAACCGTGAGGAGTTATGTGACGTTCCACATACCACCAGAAATGGCATGACATGTACTATCCATCTAGAATAGTATTACCTGCAAATATATCAAAAATCATACTTACCCCAAAACTTGTGCTGCCGAAATTCGCTACCAGACTTTCTTCAAGGGTTGACATCAATGAAAACCAACCTAATTAATCAACAATATCCCCATTTGGCAATGATGGAAACACTCTGATGCAATACTGAAATCATATCACTCATGCTACCCCTGGAACCATGCCTGCATCTCTGTGACCAACGATCCCTCTGGAACCATGCCTCCGTGCTCTACATCTAATAAATCTCTCCCCCTTTGTCATCAGTGGCAAATGTATCTTTCCATTTGGGTCTGCTCCCCCTAACTGACGCGTCTGATCTCCCAACCTGAACTGTCCTCTTTATGATGCTTCCTCGTGTACATCCAAGACATATAAGATAATAATTCAAAATCATTCATTTTGGAGTAGAAATAACTCCAAGTCTCTGGCAAAGATACTTAGAGGATTCATGTGGAAGCAGTTTTGTAATGATGTCTGCCACTTGTTCTTTTGTGCCCACATATTCAATTATGATGTTATTTTCTGCAACCTGTTCCCATAGAAAGTGATAATTGATTGGAATGTACCTTTTCCAATCAATTCATTGACATATTGAACCCTGGTACAAATGTTGGGGGATATGTTGGGTTGACGATAATTCATTTCTATTTTGAATCAGGGTTTGTTGAGACTGCATCAATTCTTCCTCCAATATCCTTATGGTAGCATTCTGCTCAAGGAGTTGAGCTATTTCCTCTAAGAATAGGGTATTTGTCTACACCTCAACATCAATTGTTTATGTAGCTGTCATCATTTCCTGTGTTTCTAAGGGAATTACTTCCTTATTTTGAGCTATTGCCTCTTCTACTACTATTTCCTCAGGGTCTATCTATATCCCTACAGAGTTTGTAGTGACTACTTCTTTAGGAAGAGGGTTTATTCCTTGCACTCTGGACCTTTTGTTTCTCTTTCTTCTATGGGCCTTATCTTCTTGTTCTAGTTGCTTCCTCAATTCTTTAATAATTTCCCTGAGTTTGCCCACCTTTTGCTTTAATACTTCAACCTTCTTAGCTTTCCTCTTCAACAGTTTATTTTCCTTTTTTAGTTTTCTAATTCTCTTATGGTTCTTGTCCGATTTCTGTTTGTGAGGGGGCTCAAGGTCTTCCTCATTCTGGTCAGCAGATAGTTGTTCTTCTGTTTTCTCCAAATATTCTGTCTGTTTAGGGGGGCTTCATTCCTTAAGATGAGGTTCTTCCTGTGCTACATCTTTTGAAAATGACATTTCAAAATCAGGGAAAATTTTGGCAGGTTTTGAAGAAGAAGCCTCCCCTTAGTATGCTTTTGATCTAATTTTGTTCCTGTCCATGGAAGTTCCCAAACTCCCTAAAAGCTGAGCAATTTCTACTTCATAATTTTTCAAAAATTGTTCTGTCAGGTGCTCTGATTAAGGCTGGGTGTCTTCCTGATCATTCTTTTGTTGCGATTGCTCGATTTCTTAAACATTTTCCTGTAGGGATTGCTCTGTAACATCCTGAATTTCCTCATTCATTTCCTGAATTTGTTCAGGGTTTCCTGTTCGTCTGCTTCTCCTTCTTTCCTCAAAGGCGGATTTAGGAGAAACAATTTCTCTTTTCCTCTTTTTTGTTAATGCCTATGTTTGTGAAGTCCGGGCTTCTGTAATTTGGGCAACATTTGTCTCAATCTCGGGTTGGGGAGGTGTAATATCTAATTAGGTAGTGACCTCCTCTCTCTGTGTCTCTTCGATTCCCTATGGTGGATTCTCATGACATAATTCAGGCTGTATAGGTCTATTGGTCTCAATGAGATTATCCCAGGTCACTTGAGTTTGACTTAATGCCTTGTTTACTATCAATTTAACTAATCCATGGTGACTGATAACAGTAACATGATCCTTGGACTTCTGTGTTCTTAAGGCAACTTCATGTAACATGGCATTCAAAAAAAAATGTAGATTGATCACTAACCTTTGTTTGAGTGCCACCAACAATTTGAGGTGACGTGGTCGAATTACGTCGTACCGTCCATCACAGGTAATATATCTCTGAATTACTCCAGCCAGTTCTTTCCATGGTTCACTAAGGGCGCTGGGATTAAGTCCCTTCCCCTTCTTGCCCAATTCTTCTCCAGGGTCTATAAAGGTTTCTACGGCTTCCTTAAGCACTGTATACCTTCCTGTCCACTGAATGCCCGTGTTAGGGAGACTTGTGGCTTCAACTATGATTTCCAAAGTAACTGGAATTTGTATGCCTCAGACCATGGAGTTTTCTTCCTGCAGATTCTGAAAGAATTCAAGCACGACGTTCGTGTTATATCCTTGCAACCGGTTAAGATATTCTGTCCACCCCAGATGATGTAAGATTTATCTTGCCTGTTCTGTAATCTGTAACAATTTTGGCTCCCTGCGCACACTTCTGCCGGCCATTTTTGTGAGAAAATGGAAACGACTGGCGTTCCTGGTTGTAGATTTGGTTAGACCAGCGTGGAGAAAATATTACCAAAAATTGAAAATATCAGAGAACAACAAGTGTTTTGCAGGTTTCATTTATTACAATTAGTACTATTTTATTGAGAAGTGTGCCGAGCATCCACTCCCCTCATTAATGTAGAGGTCGACCTCAACCGTCAGCTTAGGGGAATGTAATGAGTGTGGGTATTTCCGGTGAGAGATAATGATTTCATTGCCACCACCAATGGGGATCAATCATTAATTTTCAAACAACATATTTTAACGGTAATCATTAAATGTTAGTCCTCTTTCATGGAAAAAAATAGAATTTAATATACCTATACTAAAAAAAAATGCTTTAAGGATACACAAGCCGAATAAATTAAATCCGTTCATTTAAAATAATATCCCACATATCATAATGTGGTTACTTTTCCATTTTATTGAATACAGCCTAAATGATAGCCTCATTATTGAGTGAAGGAAATATAGAGACACCCAGAAACTTGGCATTTAAGGTAAAATTCCATACCACAGGCAGAGCCACTGCTGTCAGCAGACATCCATAGCCTCGACAGGGTTGCCTTTTAACCCTTAGATGAGCCTGTATCCTTAATAAATATTTGAATCGTCTTTTCCAAAAATACCACTATCCTGGTTTGGTAGCCAGATGGTGATAATGCCACTCACTAGATTGTAACTTAAGTGAACAAGTCGACTCGTGATGAGACCCCTTGTCCTTTGACGAGAAAATGTCAAAGGCCATTTCCCTGGTGTGGTAGCCATAATGGGAATGCCACTTATGTTATTATCCTATGATCATGGTAGGTTGGCTTGTGATGAGACCCCCTATTCTTTGTGGGAAAAGTTTTATTAGTATATTTATTATATATATATATATATATATATATTTTGGATTTATTAAGGGAGGCTCATATACTCCTTAAGAGTAAGGGATGGCATAAAGAAGTGTAAGGATGCCAAGTAAAAGTGTGCCTAAGACTCCTTATTATAATATAAAGGCAAGATATCATTCAAGTGTATTTGTATGTATAAGGGGAAAAGAAACGAATTATGGTGGTTATAGGTTATGAACAAGGTTTAAGATATTTAGAAGAAAGTAGTCCAAAAAACAATTTGATAAGGTATGGGAGATAATCCACAAAATAATGACATATTGTTGTGATGATAATTAGAAATAATGTTGGTGAAAATTATTTAGTGAAAGTCGTACCCCAAAGGAATGGCTTGGAATTTTATCAACAATGTAGGGAAGGAACAACGAAATGAACAACAGGAGTGCAAAAAGGAACAACAAGTGTTCAAAAGGAACAACAAGTGTTCAAAAGGAACAACAGGCGTGAAAAAGGAACAACAAGTGTTCAAAAGGAACAACATGCACGCAAAAGGAACAAGTGTTCAATATTTGCTTGTTTATTGCTGTAAACAAAAACAAATTGGTGGATTTTCCATGAAAGACAAGGTCTCTGTGACAAGATAAAGCAAGAGTGAGGAACATAAATGAGTGCTGGTTGTGTTCGTTATGATTTTCTCAAGTGGCTTTCATAATAATAAACAAAAATAAAACTAAAACACAATAAGTTCTACAAGAAAGCTATATACAGTATGTACAATATCAAAACAATGTATCATTTATGGAGTTGGGGTGGCTGGGTTACCTTCCCAGCAAGTTAAAACCTGAATGGTAGGGTCCTTACTTACTTCCTGGTAGAAAGATTCTTTTGAGGGCGGTTGATGATAAAGTCGTAGCTGGTGTCCATTGACCAAAAATGGAGATCTAGACCCATTGATGGTGCATAAAGTGACCGTACCATTTTCATGGAATTCATTAATTTCATATGGTTCCAGCCACCGTGCCTGTAATTTTCCCAGGAAATCGTGAAATATGGAATCATAGAGAAGCACACAATCACCCTTCTTAAATGATTTCTTCTTGATATGTTTATCATGCCAGGTTGCTCTTTGTTGCTGAATAATGGATTTTCATCCCACAACAGATAGGCATGCTTCATCCAAGTCATTGAGTTGCTGAAGGCGTTGTTTATGTGCTTCTGTTAGATCCATCCCCATTTCTTGGGCCATCCGTAGGGTCTTGATCTCAAAATCGATTGAGAATATGGGTTCTTTACCATAAACTAAGTGATAAGGAGAGTATCCAGTAGTGTTACACCATGTTGTACGATAAGCCCATAAGGCATGTGGGATCTCAGTAGCCCAATTCTATTGATTTGCTGAGACAGTCTTTGGTAGGACTACCTCCAGAACCTTATTGGTGCTTTCTACTTGCCCATTTGCTTGTGGGTGGTATGGAGAAGTAACTCTATGCTTAATATGGTAATTTTCCAGGATGGTGGTAATTCTATGGGCCGTAAATTGTGACCCCCCATTAGTGATTACCTCTCTGGGTAGTCCATAGCGTACAAATAATTTGAAAAGGAATTTAATGACTACTTCTTTTGCTGCATTTGGTAAGGCTTCTGCCTCTACCCATTTGGTCATGTAGTCTGTCACAACGAGGATATAGGCTTTCTGATTTGACTTTGGATTGAAAGGGCCAACAAAGTCTAGTGCCCATGTTTCAAATGGTTCTGTGACTACTTGTGCTTTCAGGGGCATTTCATCAGCCCACCCTGGTTTTCCCATTCGCTGACAACTGTCGTAGGTCTGAACATATTTCTTTGTATCTATGAATATTGAGGGCCAATAATAGCCCATATATAGAATTTTATGTCCAGTCCCGCGGTCTACAAAATGCCCACCACAGGTCTCATCATGTCCTTCTTTTAGTATATCATAGATTTCATCATCGCGTATGCATCTACAGATCTGGAGATCAACACCTGTGTGGAAGAGATATCCATTGATCCAAGTAAATCATGCGCTACGCTGGATGATCAATTTTCTCTTCTATGATGATATATGTGCCGGTAATTTCCCCGCTGCCAGATAATTTGCCACATTAGCATACCAAGGTTGTTTTGTGGTGACGACAAACAGATGCTCGTCTAGAAATTGGTCTTTAACTGTTGAGGAGTCATCTATTTTGGGCATGCGGGACAGGAAGTCTGCGACAATATTTTCTCTCTCGGGTCTATCTTTGATGGTGATGTCAAATTCCTGCAATAATAGTAACCACCGAGTGACTCATCCATTAGTAATCGGTTTATTAGATAGATATCTAATAGAAGAATGATCACTATATAAAATAACTGGATAACCTGTTATATAATGACGGAATTTATTGATAGCATGTATACCATCTAAGAATTCCTTTTCTGTTACTGTATAATTAATTTTGACTGAAGTAAGATTCTTGCTAATAAAATAAATGGCATAGGGTTTCTTGTCTTCTTCCTGTTCGAGGACAACGCCTATGGCAGTATCTGATGCATCAGTGGAGATATGAAATGGTATTTCCCAATTCGGTCCCCTTAGTACTAGTTCTTTTGAGATCAACTTCTTGAGTCCTGCAAATGCCACATCACACTTGTCAAACCACTGAAACTCTACATTACCCGTCAAAGCGTGTAAAGGTCCAAAGGTTCTTGAAAAATTCTCCATAAATCTGCGATAGTATCCTGAAGCACCAAGGAAAATACGTACCTCAGTTTGTGTGTGTGGTGTAGGTAGATTAAGGATTACCTCTATTTTTGCTGGGTCTACTCTAATTCCATCTACAGAAATATAATGTCCTAATACTACACCTTCTGTCATCATCATGTGTCATTTTTCATGACTTAAACATAACCTGGTAGCAATGCATCATTCTAGTACTTTTTCCAGGTTATTTAGTGCTTGATCGAAGTCGTTGCCATAAGGAGTGAAATCATCCATATAAACTTCAAGCCCTTCATTGATCAGATTGCTGAATATGCTCAGGATGTCCCTTTGGAAGGTAGCAGGAGCGTTACAAAGTCCAAATGGTAATACCATGTATGCAAAGGTACCCTAGGGGCAAGTGAATGTAGTTTTGTCTTAATCTTATGGGGCAATCTATATCTGATTATAACCATTGAATCCGTCTAGGAAAGAAATGAATTTATTCACTGCCAAAGTATCCAAGACCTGATCAATGAAAGGTAAGGGGAAGTGGTCCTTTTGAGTGGATTTGTTCAGTTCCCTGTAGTCGACACAGATTCTCCATTTCCCATTTTTCTTGGGGATGATCACTAATGGGGAAACCCACTGAATTTCTGAGATAGGATATATAAAATCTACATCCAACAGCTTTTGTAGTTCTTCTTTGATGATTCCCCTGAGATGGGGGTTCAGTCTTCTCTGTGGCTGTCGGATAGGTCAGGCGTATTTTTCAATGTAAATGTGGTGTTTATAGAGTTGCGTATCAATACCTTTCATATCAGAATACTCCTAGGAAAAAGCTTGCTGGTATTTAGAAAGGACTTGGATTATCTTTTGTTGCTATTGCTTGTCTAAATTGGCATTGATGTTCAGAGACTTTCCTGGTGCGATATTGACGGATTTACTGTTATGAACAATGGTGGTCGGGTTTTGTTGTTCCATTAAATCCTCTAGTGAGGCTCCCTATGCTTCACAATCTAGGACATTCTGGAGCATCTGGCATGTGGGATTGCTCATGACAACGGGGTCGTTAATAAATCCACTGATTACGTTATCCTCAAGCTGGTCCTTAATTTTGAGAGCTGCTTCCAGCATGAGAGGCGCTCGTAAATCCTTTTTTGGATATCGTGGTGGTGACAATTGTGGATATCTGAAAGTCAGGCTTTGCTTGGCTGGTGGATATAAGATTAAATTTTTTGTGACACCTCCTCTAGTAATTGTCATATTCCCTGTGCGACATCCTATATACGCATCCGCTATTGCGATCCAAGGTCTACCCAGTATTAATGGATTCCCTTCAAGTTCGCTTCTTGGGTTGATGATGAGGAAATCTGCTAGATATTCCCAAGAGTCTACTGAGATTTCTATATCATGCAACATGCCGACTGGTCTAACCACTGATCGATCAGCCAATTGTAACATAATTGGGGTGGGTTCAAAAGAGTCAAAACCCAAGATGTTACAGGTTTCCATAGTCAGGATGTTGATGGCCGCCCCCAAATCAACTAGTGTATTTGGGAAGGAACAACCCTGGATCTGAACTGTTACTATGGGTTTTCCTGGATCTGCATATTTTATTGGTTCTTGTCTACCTAGAATTAGATCAGACAAGGCTCCTACTACACAGACTATTGATGATGAATTCTTGATTTTCCTGACAGGCTTCCTTCCACATAGTTCCTTGATTGTCTTGGCATAGATCGGAATGTCTTGTAGATCTTGTAGGAGTGGGATTTTAATATATAAATTCTTAAGTTACCCTACAATCTCAAAGTTAGGATACACAACAGGTTTTTCTATCATCAATATTTCAGGGAACAAGGGAGGAGTTGTATCCTTATCAGGATCATGTGGTTCGACTATGTTTCCTCCTGGCTCTGTTTCTTTGGTTATATGCACAGTCGAGGGTGTTATTGCTGGTTGTTTATATTTTTCCTCGTCCTGATTTTGAATGGAATTATGTTTGTCAGGAGAGACTATACGCCTTGACCTCAACCTGAGTTCATTGCATCCTACTCAGTTGATTTCCCCCTCTCCATTTTCCATAATCTGGACTAGCTGAGCTAGCCTATTATTGGGGTTTGGGTGGGGTTGGGCTAGTAATTGAGGGTGTAATTGCGATTGAGGGTTTTGGGGCAACTGGAGTGGATCTTGCAATGTGGGTTGGGTCTGAGGGGCCATCCCCATGGGTCGATTGTTTATTCCCATGGGGCGCTGCCAATTCTGGTTCCAATTTGGGTTTTGGGCAATCATATTGGGCCACGACGAAGGGTAGGGGTTTTTATTTGAGTTTTTCCAGGGTGGGGTGAGATATTGTGTGTTAGGCCAAGTGGAACTTGTAGTTGGTTGATTTTTCCAACTAGGATTTGCAGCGGGCTGGTTTAGCCAAGTGGGGTTTGCAGGTGGGTATTGCTGGGGCTGCTAGTTCTGATCAGTAAATGACTAGCCCTACCATGTGTTACTATAATTTTGCTGCTGATTGTACTATCTAGAGAAGAAGGAGGAAGGGTCTTGTAGTGTATTTGGAGGTCGGTTCTGCCATTGACGATGTTGAGCCATCAAATATAATGGCTCTGTTTCTTCTTCCGCTTATCTAAAGACAACTTTCAATCCAAGGAGCGATGGGCGTTGCTCTGTGTCGTGATCCTTGGCACAGATAGCGCAAACCCGAACCGCATCCAAAGGGCAATCCCTTGACCATGTTTTCTTTTGCATCTGTGGCAAAATATGGCCAAAGTCTGTTCTTCTTCTATTTTCTGTTTGGCCTGGAATACATCCAATTGTGTAGTTAGGGTGCTCAGAATATCTGTTTTGAAATTTTCTAAGAGATTACCAACTTCAGCTCACGTGACACCCCCGCTTGTAGTATTGTTACTTCTGGTGAGGGAAGTCTGCATTCCTAATCTGGTCCGTGTGCTTCCTCGTGAGAACCTGATACACAATTGAATGATGTTATGATAAGTTTCTTGATAAATGCCACCCTTTCCCATTAGATTCAATGTTTCTACCCATTCATCTTTCATACCCTTAATCAGAGTTGCCTTAAGTACTTCACCTGGTAATGCAATATAGGGTGATCTTTGTAAATTATACTGAAATCCCTCGACATATTCTTCTAATGATTCATTTTATTTTGCAATCATTTGAAAGATTTCAAATTTTAAGTCCCTAGTTATACAATAATCCTGATATTTTTTCAAGAAGGCCTATTTCATCTCATCCCATGAGTTTATAGTTCTGCCCCCTAATCCCATAAACCAACGTAGAGCTACTCCCTTCAGAGTGAAGGGGAACAATTTTAGTTTTTGGGGTTTAGAGGTGTAATCATAGTCCCTACATAGGACATCAAATTCAAATAAGAATGCGTCCGGGTCTTCTGAGATCAATCCATGAAAGGTTGGCAGATTTTGTAGGGGAATTGCCTTCATGGGGGCGGCATTGGCAATTGGATCAACTATTGGATATTCCAATGTGAAAGTCTGGGGACGTTGTTGATTTGGTTGTGCCATTTGATAAAAAATGTTCCAGAAATCTTCAGGGATTTCTTGATCCGGGTATTTTATTCGAGGTGTTTGATTATCTAACCCTCTAGGGGATTTGATTACACTCCCTCTCTATGGGATTTCAGGTATGCCTTCTTCTTTCTCAGGAGATTCAGGATCAGGGGGTGGTGATGGATCTGCCTTGGAAACCCCACTGGTTTCTCCTTCCCCTTCCTCCAGATTACAATAATTTCCCTCTTCTAAAGGGGTGAGAGGTGGAATATTTGTGCTCTGAAAGATTTTCTCAGTCCCTTCAATTTTGCTGTGAATCTCAACGTGGGTTGTAGTTGGTGAGACTGCTTCCTGAGGGATTCAAGTAGATCCTTTCCTAGGTCGAACCGAATCTTGATATTCGGCTTTTCGGATGATGTCGTCTATGAAAGTGCTTCTCCCAAGGAGCATCAGGCCTTGGGCTTTGGTAATTTTTGGTGGGGGTTTTGTTTTTTCAAGATCTTTCTTCTTAGTCATACACACTTCACACAAAAAATAAAATCAAGAAAGAAAAGCACCTATGAAACCTCTTAATGCGTCAGCTGGAGGTAGGCGCTGGCAGAAGCATCTTACTTATTGCCTGTGTAGGTTCTTACCTTACGTCTTCAATACCTCGTCCTCCAGAGGCACAATCTATGCTACCTTTGACATTCTCCCCGACAACGACGCAGAAATGTTGGTGTCTAAAGATGTATTAAAAAACAACCTTAGTTTAACATTAATTTATCAACCTGAGGATGCGTCTTTTATCTCAATAATATCAACAAAATCTATGCAGATAGCTTACAGAGACTAAAATCGTGTAGTCAAAGCAGATCTGAGTTTATCAACAATCAAGTTCCTCAAATGTTCACTTAAATATTCTAAGCATTAATGAAATTGAAATCTAATTACCAACATGTAATAAAAGGGATTTAACCTAATCTTTCTAACTAAAAAGCAAGAATTGAATCTAAGCAAAGACTTGTAAAATTAACTATCAAATATTACTGGAAAGGAAATAACATTTAGAAGCAATTTACTCTATCTATGGAAAGAGACAACAATTTTAATTTAATTGAAAGATGTAGTAAATATAGCTTTACTAAAAATAACAACAACTATAACTTTAATGGAAAGGAACAACAATCGTAAACTAATTGAAAGGAACGACAATTGCAAACTAATTTGAAAGGAACAACACTAGTGAATCTAAATGAATAAAATATCGCATCTGAAAATATGAGACACTGTCAGGTAGTAAACCACAACAATAGATATTTGAGCAGCAATCATTAATACTTGAAAGAAATATCTACCCTTGATATCAAAATAGCATACTAGCACACTTAAGCATTCATTTTAATTATTGCAAAAGAAACTTAAATCAGAAAACAAAGATAAAACTGATACAATTATAGATCAAACAATGACTCCTTCAGATTGGGCCCTTGGTCCTCAAAAGCACTGCTACTGGAAACTTAGTATATTGGAATGGTAAAAATGCTCAAAGCCTTTATTGATTCCATAGCTGGTATAACATTTTACAAAAATTGTTTTTGCAGTGTAACTCTAAAATCTGAATACTTTAGATATAATTCTCTTTTTTTTCTCTCCCTTCTTCGAATCTATTACCTTCTATATATATTACAATAATCTGGGAAAATTAAGCCATCCTGAGGATCGAAAGATCCTCAGGATTGTTTTTCTATTATAAAATTACAATATAGAAAACTCGATCATCTTCAACTGCTTTGCGCCAAAAAGTCCTCAACCTCCAATAGCTTGCGCATCTTTAAGATCTCCTTTACTATCTCGGGTTTGACAATGTTTAACAAATCCTGTAACAAAATTAAACAATTCCAATTGTATTTTAGAATCGTATTCAATATAATTTCAATAATGATGATAGGAGACATATTAACTATTTCCTATCTTATTTATTCCTAATTAATTGAAAAGTCAATCAAGATTACATCATGAACTATAGAAATAAGGGAGATATTCGTACCTTTTCCACAACCCAACACCTAGCCTAGGAATCCCTTTCCCGGTGGAGGTTAGTCCCAGCTTGGGGGTGACCTATTGCTGAGAGTGATGAGAAGCGCGGTCTAAGGCTGGGGGGTTCGTGGAAGGTTTGCACACAGTTGGTGTGTTACCATCATACAGTTTCAAAGATAAGTATCATTTTGTGTGTAATAGTATGTTATGTATGTCTGTGATGCTTACATGATTATCATGTGTTCTGTTGCACATATGAATTATTGTTAATGCCATTAATTATGTATGCTAGTAGTAATTATGTGCTTACTTTGTGTTAATGCATTTGAATTCATTAAAATGCATATTATATAAGTGTTATTCCATAGTAGCATTACTCATGGCGTGGGTTGACAGCCCGGGGATGTTACATTTTGGTATTAGAGCTTTAAAGGCTAAGTGAAGGTTGTGTTGGTAGCATTGCCTGGTATTTGGAGGGACGAGGATGTTACATTTTGGTATCAGAGCTTTAAAGGCTAAGTGAAGGTTGTGTTGGTAGCATTTCCCAATCTTTGGAGGGTCGGGGATGTTACATTTTGGTATCAGAGCCCATGGCTTCAACGCTGAACATACATGGGCCGAATAAGTGGTCTTTGGACCCAAGGGTTCAAGTAGAAATTGTGTTTGGAAGAACCAATTTCAGACCCTTGAATGTCCCTGAGTGCCAAGAAGTTACCTTGGCTGTGTTACGAAGCTCAGGAGAAGTAGCGGTATCATAAAACCACGATTGAAGTGGTATTGGGGCCATAGAGAAATGTGGGCCATAGAATCTGTTTGGAAGGAAGGAAAACCTTTTTCGACTGTCAAATCTGGAGAAGGTGCAGGAAGGTTTTCCTGGAAACCTTTTGGAATTTCGACAATCGGGATAAATGAGATAAGCAGATGCATGAACTCCTGATGCCTGAAACTCTGAAATCTTGAGAAAGTTCTACACTGTAGATCATAGGAAAGGAGCTTGACTGTTGGATCAAGCAGGTGAGTAGATCATAATTTCAGAATTTTGGCAATTGGGAGAAGAGAGGTGTGCTGATGCATGAACTCCCGATACCTGAAACTCCAAAACAGAAAGAGAACCAGGGAGATAACCTATGATGTTGTCTAAGGTGACATGGACCTTCCTAGATCTGTCACATGCCACCGCCTTAGTTGGTGATAGCTGTACTACGTGGGCCCGAAGGGTAAAGTAGATCGAAATTTCGGATGTCGAAAGATTGGGAAGAAGCAAGTGTGGGAAATTTTGAGGCCTGAAGTCCCGAAAACTTTGAGGACGGAAAGACCATAGTAGATTTTAGCCGTTAGATGATGGGTAAACATGGACCATTGATCGACTCGATTTCGTGAATTCGATAATCAAAACTCCGAGAGATAGTTGTGTGTGCTTTGAAATCTTCGAAGGCTGAAAGTCCAAGTAGCACCTAGTAGTTTAGCGTTTGGTCATGGCTCGTGATTGCATGGGTTGGGGAATAAGAAAGAGGGGGCTATCACTTGAAAGTTACAGAGCCAAGCAGAGCTCAGAAATTTCATGAAATCAAAACGTTATTCTTAATCAGATTGGTTTTGAATGTGTGGATTTTGTTAAGGAGAGATGGTCTGACAAATTCTGGTTTCTGCATGTTGTGATTGCAGAAGTTTGATGAGTGCCAGAACCAGTTAGAATTTCCACGAAGTGCAAAGAAATGGAAGAGGCACGGATTTCCTCCAGTTCAGAGAATGAAAGAGGAGGAATGGACGTCCACTTAGGAGTCGAAGTATCAAACTCCAATGGGCACATGAAAGAGACGGGTAAGGAAGGGCATATGATGCAAATCATTGAAAAATTTCAGAAAGATGCCCAAAATCACCGAGCAGATAGCAGAAAGCTCAGGAAAACTCAGGAAAAACAAGGTGAATTCAACGTAAAGTTGTTAAATAGTTTGGAGAGAATCGAAAAGAAATTGGAAAAAGAGAGTGACTCAAGAAAAATAGGGAGTCGCAGAACCCCTGAGAGAAAAAAAAGATCGAGAATTATTAACACACATCGTCGTCATTCCATGAAGCATTCTAGTAAGGAAGCACATAGTAGTTCAAGCCCATCTCCTACCAAAAAGAACATGAGATCTGGAATGGATGAACTGAAGGGATAAATGAACAAGATTAAGCCTCCAACGTTTGATGGAGAACATAAGAAGGAGGAAGATGCTGAAACATGGTTTACTTGGCATGAGAAAATATTTCCAACTGTATAATTCTTCCTCTCATGCAGAAGGAAGAATTGCAATGTATCAATTGAAAGGAAAATCATCTATGTCGTGGGATCAACTTGTGTAGGTAAAACACATTAGAGAGAAAGATATCACTTGGAAAGAATTCAAGAGGTATTTTGAGAAGAAATACTCGACTAAAAGATACTATGATAGAAAGATGAAGGAGTTATTCGAACTCAAGCTGGGAAGCATGACCATTGATGAGTATGAACGAAGATTTATGGAACTGCTGAAGTATGTTCCGTTCATCAAGGAGGAGATTGTCAAGATTCAGAGGTATCTAAGTGGATTTCCACATTCCATTGGGGACAAGATTCAATATGATGACCCTAAGACTATGGAAGAAATGATAAGAAGAGAGAAATGATTATATGAACAATAGAGAGAAAATCCTACCTTCCAGAAGGCTTGGGAAGACAAGAAGAAGTTCAAGAAAGAGCAGAGACAGAAAGGAAGCAAACCTTCCTTTTTCAGAAACAATCCTCAGGGAAAACCATCTTTTAGAGAGCCCAGAAAGGCTGAAATGGGTGGACAAATGCCAAGACATACACCTATGGAGTGTTGGGGTTGTAAAGGAAACCATAGGTATAGAGATTGCCCCCACAGAAGTGTTAAAGTGAGAGATGTCCACAATGTTCATCAGGCTGAAACAGTGGAGGACATGGGTAGTAGAATGCCAAGGATCTACGCAGCCCCAGACAACAAGAAAGATGAATATCAGTCACACATGATTGAAGTGGAAGGTATGATCAACAACCATGCCTCTACTATTTTAATTGATTCAGAGGATAGCCATAGTTATATAGATCCTAGAGTGGTGAAAAGTTTTCAATTGTCGAGAAGCAAACATGAAAAATCTTAGTTAGTGCGGCTGGCTACATGAACCAAGAGGAAAGTCAATAAGTTGGTTAAGTCCTATCTAGTGGACATGAATGGACTGAGCACAAAGGCTGAATTGAACATTCTTCCTTTAAGATCTTATCACTGTTTAATTGGGATGGACTGGTTGGACCAACACCATGCCATCCTGGACTGTCGTAACAAGGCATTCACTTTCCTGGATGAGGAAGAGAATCAGAAAATAGTCCAAGGAATTCCCAGAGCTATTGCTATCAGATAAATCTCAGCAATGCATCTGAAGAAGTGCTTCAGGAAAGGCTGTCAATTATTTGTAGCCCATGTGGAGGAAGCATCTAGGGATGAAGTCTCAAATATTGGAGATCATGCAGTACTAAAGGAGTTTGAAGATGTATTCCAAGAGGTACCAGGGCTACCTTCGAAGAGAGATATTGATTTCTCTATAAACTTGATGCCTGGAGCAACTCCAGTGTCGAAATCTCCTTACAGAATGAGTACGCCAGAGCTGAAAGAACTGCAATTGTAGCTTGAAGAAATTATGAAGAAGGGGTACATACGCCCAAGTGTGTCACCTTGGGGAACCCCGGTTCTGTTCGTGAAGAAGAAGGACAAAACTATGAGATTGTGTATCGATTTCAAACAATTGAACAAAGTGACTGTAAAGAATAAATATCCTCTACCAAGGATTGATGACCTCTTCGATCAGTTGAAGGATGCGAAGATATTTTCGAAGATCGATCTCAGGTCAGGATATCACCAGGTAAGGATAAAGGATGAAGACATCAACAAGATCGCCTTCAGAACAAGGTATGGTCATTACGAGTTCATAGTGGTGCCATTTGGGTTGTCAAATGTACCCGCTATTTTTATGTGCCTGATGAATAGTGTATTCAGGGACTATTTGGACAAGTTTGTCATAGTATTTTTGGATGACATCCTAGTGTATTCCAAGTTGGAGGAAGAGCATGAGCAACATTTGAGGATGGTATTGCAGGTTCTACAAGAGCACCAACTGTATGCCGAGTTGATCAAGTGCTCATTTTATCAGGAGAGGATCCATTACATGGGGCATATTATTTCGAAGGATGGGATATTTGTAGATCCTGAGAAGGTTGAGGCCATCAGAGAATCGTCAGTTCCAAAGAACGTGAAAAAAGTCAGATCCTTTATGGGTCTAGCTAGTTATTACATAAGGTTTATCACAGGGTTCTTGAGGATAGCTCACGCTATCACCTCCTTGCAAAGGAAGGAGAAGAAGTTTCAGTGGATAGATGATTGTGAGAAAAGATTTCAACAATTGAAGCAACTGTTAACCAATGCTCCAATCTTGAGGATTGCATATCGAAACGAGGATTTCGTGGCATGCACTGATGCATGAAAAGAAGGACTGGGAGGAGTCCTTAGTCAGAATGGATTCATAATTTGTTATGAATCTAGAAAGCTGAAAGATCACGGAAGGAACTATGCAACTCATGACTTGAAGTTGGCAGCCATAGTACATGCTCTAAAGAAATGGAGGCATTACCTCATGGGAAGGAGGTTTGGATTGAGAACAGACCATAACGATCTGAAGTATTTGTTTGATCAGCCAACCTTAAACTCTAGGCATAGTAGGTGGTTGGAATTTCTCTGTGAATATGATTTTGATATCAAGCATATCAAAGGGAAGGAGAATAAAGTTGCCGATGCACTCGACATGAGAGTACACAAATTACATGCTACAACCATTAACATGTATCAGACCGATATAAAGAGCAGAGTTTTGGAAGCTGCAAACATCGACTTGCAGTACATGGAGTTGGCAATAAAGCTACAAAAAGGTGAAATGCCACAGAAAGTGGAAAATTATAAATTAGAGGCTGATGGAATACTTCTGTACAAGAACATAATTTATGTACCTAATGTCCAGGATTTGAAACTTGCAATTTTGCATGAAATTCATAACATGCCTTATGTTGGGCACCCTGGATATCAGAAGACTGTGGCAATAGTCAAGAGCCATTATTTTGGCCAGATATAAAGAACGATATTGCTGAATACATCACCAGATGTATGGAGTTCCAGAAGGTTAAAGCTAAGCACATGCACCCAACAGGGTTGCTGCAACCTTTACCCATTCCTGAGTGGAAGTGGGAAGTGCTGACAATGAATTTCATCAAAGGATTTCCTAGAACAGGAAAACAACATGATTCAATCATGGTGGTGGTGGACAATCTTACAAAATCTGCCCATTTCATTCCGAAATACCACTCACAAGGAAATGGATGTTGCCGACATATTTATGAAGGAAGTGGCATGATTGCACGGAATTCCCAAGACAATTATGTCTGACAGAGACCTGAAATTCATCTTGAATTTCTGGAAAGGGTTATTCAAAGGGTTTGGAATGAATCTGAACTTCAGTACATCCTATCATCCTAAGTTGGATGGGTAGACAAAGCTCATGAATCGAGTGATAGAAGACATACTGAGGATGTATGTGATGGAAAAACCATCAAAATGGGAAGACTACCTACACTTGGTAGAATTTGCCTACAACAATGGGTATCAAGCATCATTGAACATGAGCCCATTTGAAGCACTTTACGACAGAAAGTGAAACACTCCAGTAAGATGGGATAACTCAATTGATAGAATAGTAGTTGGGCCAGAGTTGCTCAAGGAAATGGACGAACAAATGCTGGAAATTAAGAAGAATTTAAAGGCTGCCCAAGACAGGAAGAAAAGTTATGCTGATAAGAATAGAACCCACAGAGAGTTTAAAGTGGGAGATCATGTTTTTCTGAAAGTAAAAGCCAATAGAAGTTCCTCGAGGCTGGGAAATTGTGCCAAGTTGGAAGCTAGATTTTGTGGGCCAATTGCAAATATGCTTGCATTACCTACATCCATGACTATACATAATGTGTTTCATGTTTCATTTCTTAAGAAATATACACATGATCCTAATCATGTGATTGATTGGAATGTGATCCAGGTGGAACAAGAAGGTGTCCTGCAAGTGCATCCTGTGTGCATATTGGACTGGGAAAAAAAATAGCTCCGGAATCAAGCCATAGGACTTGTAAAGGTCCAAAGGATGCGACATGGGAGCATGAAGATGCTATGCGGGTAAAATACCCACATCTTTTTGAAGATTTTGGAAATCTTGCTGAGGCTGTGTGAAAGTTTCACTGAGGACAGTGCAAAAATAAGGGGAGGGGATTGTAATACCCCAAGGACGTGCCCCAATTTCATTATGAATTGTAAGTATGTTTATAGGCTGGTGAGCCAAGTTTATATAAGCTAGGGGGATTATGTGTTTATTAGGCCAGAGAGCCTAAGGGTTGAAGGCCAAGAGCTTGATTTTGTACATGTAATGATGCACATTATTAATATAAAAACATCTCTGTGTGTGGACCGACCACGATGAATGAGTGATGGGGGACTAAGCTTCCACAAAGCCTGGGTAAGGGAGAGGGGGATGAAAGGTTGGGATAAAGGCTAATATTAAAATCTTAATTCCTTAAGAATAATATTTTATTATTATTCCAAAACCATGCGAAAATTATGTTATATCGTAAGTCCTTGGAAGGACAGATGATTCCCAAGGAGGAGGAGCGTGCTTCATGGGCGATATGTGCCGGCCCAGGCACATGTAATTTAACCCAGGAAATGAACCATGTTGGGGGTTCAACCTCCCATTCTCCATCCTCCGTCTGAACTCGCGGGTGCCCATCATCGACCTCTGTTTTTGGTGTTTTGTGCTGGATCCTTCACCTAAACTATGGAAGTCTCTGTGTGGAATCTCTGTACACCTTACACATATCCAAAACTAGAGCCGCAAGTTTGTCCTTTATTGCTAGTTGGGAAACCCGAATGTCCCGTAATTTCCAAGCCTTTCTATGATGTAGCGTCTGTTTGTCACCAGTTTGGGAAGCCTGTGTCCGTGTTCCCAGTTGGCTGTTGCAGTTGCGTAGTGCTTGACTGCGTGTGTCTCGCTAGCTAGTGTATGTTTGTGCTGAGCCTTGTGGTTTCTCGACTGTGTTGGAAATTGAGTTGAAGAAAACATGTTGCCAAGCCTGTGAACGACTCTCTCCAGGTGAGAGAGCACGTAGAGGAAGTGAGAATTCCTGGAAGGGGTCCTGTAGCTGCCACAAATATTAGAGACTTCTAGTCTGGTTTGTTGTTGAAGACCAAGGCAAGGGAAGTTTAGTAGCCGAAGGACTGTCTGGGTGATAGTGAAGGTGTATACTCCTGGGGTGGGAAAATCATGTGGGAAATGAGAGTCTGTGAGAAGTGGCCATAAGTGGCCCCTAGGAAATAAACCTTCTTATGTAACTTTGTGACTGCCTTATTGACCTTGCCTAGCCTAGGAATCCCTTGCCCGGTGGAGCTTAGTCCCAGCTCGGGGGTGACCTACTGCTAAGAGTGATGAGAAATGCGGTCTAAGGTTTGGAGGTTCATGGAAGGTCTGCACGCAATTGTTGTGTTACCATCATACAGTTTCAAAGATAAGTATCAGTTTGTGCATAATAATATGTTATGTATGTCTGTGATGCTTGCATGATTATCATGTGTTCTGTTGCGCATATTAATTATTTTTAATGCCATTGATTATGCATGCTAGCAGTAATTATGTGCTTACTTTGTGTTAATGCATTTGAATTCACTAAAATGCATATTATATAAGTGTTATTCCGCAGTAGCATTACTCTTGGCTTGGGTTGACAACCTGGGGATGTTACATTTTGGTATCAGAGCTTTAAAGGCTAAGTGAAGGTTGTGTTGGTAGCATTGCCCAGTCTTTGGAGGGCTGGGGATGTTACATAACCCGTGTACAACATGTTGCTGCTGGAATATACTCTTCCTTGGTTGTAGATAAAGATACCGATGATTGTTTCTTACTTAGCCATGATACTAAACACTCACCCAAGTAGAACGCTGCTCCACTGGTGCTTCGTTGGTCATCAATGCTACCTATGCAATCTGCATATGTGTAGGCAATAAGTGATAGATCCTTTCCTTTTGGATACCATAATACAAACTCTTTTGTTCCTTTGAGATATCTAAAAATCCTCTTCACTGCTAATACATGTGATTCCTTTGGTCCTGCTTGAAATTGTGCCACCTATCCAACTACCTGCATTACATCTGGTCAGGATGTTGTCACAAATGGTAGGCTACCAATCATTGACCTGTATTGCCTCTGATATGTAGACTTTGAATCATCATCTTTGCTCAACATGCAACTGGTTTGCTTGGGAGTGATAACTGGTTTGCAATCTTCCATTCTGAACCTCTTTATCATTTCTATGATATACTTGGTTTGAGAAATAAAACTTCCTTGGTTGCTTTGACATAACTGAAGACGCAGAAAGAAGGATAGTTCTCCAAGTAATGACATTTCAAATTGATTCTGCATGTCCTTTGCAAATTTTTGGCTTAACCTATCATGAGTACTTCCAAAAATAATATGATCAACATAAAATTCAATTAATAAAATACTATCTTGAGTTACCTTGATGTAGAGGTTGCTATCCGCACTTCCTTTTCTGAACCATGCCTGGTGTAGATATTTATCCATTCTAGAGTACCATGCTCTAGAAGTCTGTTTTAGACCATACAAGGCCTTCTTTAATTTACACACATAATCTGTGTTCTTTGACAATTGAAATCCTATTACACACATAATCTGTGTTCTGTCGGATCCTCTTCATCTTCCCCTTCTACTTCTTTTTCATCCTCTGCTTCTTCTTCTACTTCTTCTTCGTAAATCTGTTCCATTGATTCATTTTCTTCTTCCTTTAATTTTTGTCTACCTGTTTCATCAATTGTTACGTTGACGCTTTCCACAACTTTGTTCAATCTCAGGTTGTAACACTTGTATTCTTTCCTTGTACTTGAGTAACCAACAAGTACTCCTTTGTCCACACGAAATTCAAACCTTCCCATTTTTCCATCTTCTTTTTTGATGTAGCATTTGCTTCCAAAAACTCTGAAGTGCTTCACATTTCTTGGTATTCCTTTCCATAGCTTGTAGGGAGCTTTGTCAGTGTTATTTCTGAGCATTACTCATTTTTGAATGTGAACTCCTATATGCACTGCCTATCTCTAAAAGATATCTATCAATTTGGAATCCATTGGCATTGTTCGAGCCATTTCTTGTACTGTCATGTTCTTTCTTTCAACAACTCCATTATGTTGAGGTGTCCTAACAATGGAGAATTTCCTTTTTATTCCATGCCTCATATAGTAGTATATAACTTCCTTTGAAGTAAACTCTCCTCCATTATCAGATCTGAAGAATTTGATTTTTGAATCCATTTCATTTTCAACCATTTCCTTGTAGACTTTGAAGTTTTCAAAAGATTCTGACTTATTCCTAAGAAAGAAAATTGCAATCATTCTTGTATAATCGTAAACTAATAACATAAAGTATTTCTCACCTTTTAAACCCTTTGTTGTAGTTGGTCCAACTAGATCAGTATGCACAATTTCTTGTGGTCTTTTCGTTGAATATTATTTTGATTTGAACCTGGTCTTTGTTTGCTTTCCTTGTTGACAATGTTTGCATAAAGTGTTGGTTGGTTTCGTGATCTAGGGTATTTTTCTAACTGCTTCCCTTTTGCTGACTTTGACAAGGTTATCAAAATGTATGTGACCCGTTCTTCTATTCCATAACCAATTTTCATCTTCCTTTCCTAGGAAAGACTTTTCATTTCCAATTTCACTTAATACATATATGTTGCTTGAAGTTCTCACAACTGTTGCAATCAATTTTCCTGAACCTTCTTTTATTATCTCACACTTTTGTGAACCGAAAGTAACTTTATGACCTCGGGCACACATTTGACTCACACTTAGAAGATTATGTTTCATATCTTATACTAGTAGAACATTTTATACCTAGGTATTCTTGTTCCCAATTTTGACTGTGCCTTTTCCAATGATTTTAGCTGAATCATCATTTCCGAAGGAGACTGATCCATATATTTCCTTTCTTAATGTAAGAAAACTGTCTCTATCACCTGTCATGTGTTTTGAACAACCACTATCAACATACCAACCACGTTTCTTCTGCTTAGCTTGTAGAGCGAGTGTGCATTCTTCATTTCTATATTGATTTTGCTTTCTTATCCATGTCCTTTTCTGAGGTTCCCGTTTGTGACTATTGTTGTTATGTTGTGGTTCTCTAGGAGGGACTGTCATTTTGCAATATTTCACCGTGTGTCCAAAGTTGTTACATTTGTAGCATTCCACTTCAGTGCTCAAAGATTCAAACCTGTTGTAACTCTTCTCTGTGTTTCACTAGGCCTTCTTGGATAACCCTTTTGTGTATGACTTTCAAAGTTGTTTATGTTCCTTTTGTTAGCTCTGCAATTCAAAGATTTATGTCCAAAATTATTACATGCATAACATAAACCAAAAAAGATACTTTGATACCTGGGAGTTGAAGATCTTCTGAAAGGAGGTACTCTTATGAATCCTTCTTCTTCCTGAGGCCCATTTTTTTCTGTCAGTTGTTGATTCTAAAATCTGAATCGTCTTGGTGGAGGAGTGTCCCTGTAATTTTCTTTGTAGACCTTCCTATCCCCTTTGATTGTTTTTGCATAGTTTTTTGGATATGTTTCTTGTTCTATTGTTTTGGAGCTTGATCCATTTTCTGTCTGATTGTATCCAAGTCCGGACTTGTCATGATGAGGATTTTGACTGCTGATACATTTATTCAAAACTTTTGAGCTGTTATGCATATTTTTCTTTTGAATATCCTTTCTTAATGTGACAATTTCTGCTTCCAAATTTCTAATGATCTTGTCTCTTCCTTCTAGTTGTTCTTTGAGTGATTCTTCAATTCTTTTATCTTCTTCAATTTGAACCTTCAAATTTGTGATCATTTGTTCTATTTCCAGAGTGTCTTCTTTCTTGTGTAGTTTCGCTTGTAGTTTCTTGTTTTTCTTCTTTTCTCTTCTGATAACTTCTATGGCACACAACAATTCTTCTCGGTAGTCAACTTTTGCCTCTTCATATTCTTCTTCGAAGTCTTATTTATTAGTCTTTTACTGCCATGAATATAACTCTTTCTGTCTCACTGTCACTGACTTCATCTTCATCTGATGATGAGATGTCTTCTTTGGTGCATAAGATTTTCTTGAAAACTTTCTTTGTGATTCTTTTGCCTTTATATGTTTGTTTTCTATTTGAGTAACCTTCATCATTTCTATTTTTCTTATGAGCACATTTTTTTTTATCAAAATGACCAATACCATCACAATTAAAACAAATCAAAGGAAGCTTACCTCTATACCTGTCGTTGGTTCCCTTGTTCAATCTTCTGACAAAGTTGGTCGCTTCTTCATCATCTTCTAAGACGTAACTGTTGCTTCTATGTCCTTTTTATTTTTTCTTTCTCTTTTGCTTTGACCTTTTGGATGCTTTGAAGGATGCTTCTTTTATATCTGGATTTTCTTGTTCAGTTCTCATTTTATATGCTGTGAAGATTCCATGTAGTTCGTCCATGCTTATTGAGTTTAGCTCTACTCTTTCTTCTAGTGCTGATATCTTAGGGTGAAGTCTCATAGGAAGAGATCTTAGTACCTTTTGAACAATTAAAGATTCTTTGATTTCTTCTCCCAATCACAAGATTGTATTTATTGTTTCATCGACTCATAAAAAGTAATATGAAATGTTCTCATCTTCCTTCATCTTTAGTTGTTTGAACTGACCTCTGTAAGTTTGAAGCTTTTCTTCTTTGAATTTTGAATATCCTTCATAAATATTTCGAAGTTTATCCCAAATCTCTTTAGAGGACTTACAATATGAACCTTTGGTGAATACTGATTTTCCAAGACCATTCAGAAGTGCATTTGTGGCTTTGGAATTATTTTGACCGAGTTTCACTACTTTGTCATTTGTTGGCAGAACTGCTGGTGTTGTGTATCCATATAAAATTGATTGCCAAATTTCAAATCCTTATGCATGTATATATGTCTTAATCCTTATTCTAAAAAATGCACACTTTTGTCCATCAAACTGTGGTATTCCATTTTTATACATGTTGTTGCTCTCCATGATCTGCCTTTCAGTGGTTAAATTCATTTCTGAAGGAACCTGCTCTGAAACCAATTGACGGATTACTGAGAGAGGGGGTGAATCAATAATAGAGAAATATAATCCTTTTTAACCATATAATGCAAGTGTTATATCAATGTAGCATTATCATCCAATATTTGCAGAGTAAATAAACAATGAACAAATGAACAATCATATACATACACAGTACACATCAGTGTTTTTACGTGGAAACCCAAAGAGAGAAAAAACCACAGAATGATTTTTCTTATATGTCTTGAAGAATTACATTCATTAGAAGCACCAAATTCCTTTGTTTTCTAGCTGCAACTGGAAGGAGGCTCTAATCCCCTAGTTTCTCAGGTTGCAACCCGAGGGAATCTCCAACTCCCCAATTCTCTGGCTACAACCAGAAGGAGGCTACCACCCCCTATGTTCTCCAACTACAACCGGAAGCTATCTACAACCACCTGTCCTTTCACCATCCAACCGCCTTGATGTATAAGTAGAATGATGGAACCACTATGACACTATCACTGTGAGATATATTGCTGTAAACCTATACCAATCAACCTCCACCAAACAACCTGTACCAATAACCTGAACCATGCATCAACCTGTACCTCAACCTGTACCATAATCAAGTGCATCAACCATGCACCAACCTGTACCAAGCAACCTGTAATCAACTTGTACCATAAACAAGTATATCAACCATGCACAAACCTGTACCTCAACCTCAACCAAAATCTCTCATCAATTTCATCATCCAAATCTGATTTGTAACTCTGTAATAGACCTGGTGTATATGATCACATACCTACAAAACCTTCCTTAACTTTAACAACAAGAGACTAGCATTTTCATCAAACTTTACTTTAGTCTCACATGACTAGTTTTGGATTAGTCAACAACCCTAACTTGAAATAACCATAACTATGTACCTGTAATGAATAAATATCTGAAAATAGTACACAATGTTATTTAGTGAATTTTATGCAATTCCTCTAGGTGTCACTTCTTGGACCCTCTCAGAAAAGGAGTTATAGTAAAAATGACATACCTTCTTGAATTTTGACTTATTCTAGAGAGCTATCTTGTAGAGCATGCCCCGCATGAAATATTTTTTGTATGGATCTGAAAATTGTACACAGAATACTAAAGAATGTAATCTAAACAACACATTTGGGCTTACTAAATTTTGATCTGTTATGACGTTTTTACCCAAAACACCTGTTTTAGACTAGTTTCAGGACTAGCCACAAACACTATTTTTCGAGGAGTGTAAATCCAAAAATACAACGACCCACAAGATGAAATTCGTACCTCAACTACTTGGATATGTTTCCTCAATGGCCTCCTAATTTCACGGTTTGAGTCATTCTATAAAAAAAATTATTGCGAAAATGGTGAGATGACCTGTAAATAACATACCTTAGAAAGCACCATCAAAAGAATTTATCCTCCCTTGAATTTCAACCTTCTTTACTTCACCTTCCCTCTGAAATTTAGCTTAGATATCCTTTGGTTATCTCAATCACATGTAGATATTCAATATGCTCAAGTGTGTTCTAAATGAGAGAGCCTTACCTCTTATTTATACTTTCATGTAGCTTCCTTAGAAGCATCTTCTTGACCACTTTGTCCACATAGTCACCTATGTCCAACTTTTGCCCAATTTGCCACTTGTCCATATATCCAATAGCCACTTGACAACTTAACCCATTTTCCTCATTTTAGGGTTAACCTTCTTATAACCACTTTCAATAATTAGAAATTTCTCCATTTACTTTATTATTTAACTAATCCTACTTGACTTTGTCACTTCACTTTATTATTTTAATTATCCTCTTTGAATTTGTCACTTCATTTTATTATTTAAATAATCCTCTTTGACTTTGTCACTTCGCTTTATTATTTAAATAATCCTCTTTGACTTTGTCACTTCACTTTAATATTTAAATAATCTTCTTTGACTTTTTCACTTCCCTTTATTATTTAAATAATTTCTTCTTTGTAAGCACTTTGACTTCTTTGACCTTTTGGGGCTTCAAGCCAACAAATGAGGGTCCTCAAACTTCGTAAGACCATAACTCTCAAATCGTGAGGAGTTATGTGACGTTACACATACCACCAAAAATGGCATGACATGTACTATCCATCTAGAATAGTCTTATATGCAAATATATCAAAACACATACCATTATACATCAAACAAACTTGGGTCCATTACCCAAAACTTTGAACCCTATCAAAATTCGCTACCAGATTTTTTTGAAGGGTTGACATCAATGAAAACCAACCCAATTAATAAAAAATATCCCCTTTTGGCATTGATGACAACACTCGGATGCAATACTGAAATCAAATCACTCATGCTCCCCCTGGAACCATGCCTGTATTTTTGTGACCAACATTCCCCTTGGAACCATGCCTGTATTTTTGTGACCAACGTTCTCCCTGGAACCATGACTCTATCCTCTGAATTTGATAAATCTCTCCCCTTTGTCATCAATGGAAAAGGTATCTTTCCATTCAGGTCTACTCCCCCTAATTGACTCGTTTGATCTCCCAACTTGAACTGTCCTCTTTATGGTGCTTCCTTGTGTACATCTAATACATATAAGATAAGCATTCAAAAGCATTCATTTTGGAGTAGAAATAACTCTGATTCTCTAGCGAAGATACTCAAAGACTTCCCATGGAAGTGGTTTTGTAAAGATGTCTGCCACTTGTTCTTTTGTGCCCACATATTCAAATATGATGTTCTTTTCTGCAACTTGTTCCCGTAGAAAGTGATACTTGATTGGAATGTGCTTCATCTTGGATTGCATCATCGATTTATTTGAGATAATGATGTGTTTGTATTATCACAATAGATTGGAATGGGCTCATCATATTCAACCTGTATATCTATCAAAGTTTGTTTCATCCAGAGAACCTGTGGACAACATGCTTCTGCTGCAATATACTCTGCCTCGATTGTAGATAAAGATATTGATGATTGTTTCATGCTTAGCGATGATACTAAACACTCACCCAAGTAGAACGTTGCTCCACTGGTGCTTCGTCGGTCATTAATGCAACCTTCCCAATCTGCATTTGTGTAGGCTGTTGAAGGAAAATCTCCCTGTGGATAGGTAGATCTCCTCAAAGAGTTAGAATCTTAACTCTAAGACAGAAAGTGCTTATCATGGTCACTGAATTCCTTTTAGATCTAGGTGGACTAGTGTGTGAGGAGGAAGGAGAAAAGAAGTACCTTTTACCGGTGTTTGTCCCTACACGCTCCGAGTTGAGCTCCAATCTTTTTCTCTTCGATAAGCCCCATAGACAAACAAAGTACGACCACTTCCTACTCTATCAAGATTAGTCTGAAATAGATCTATCTACTAAAGAGAAAAATTCATGTGAGATTGAACACGAATTAGAAAGAAACAGGCCAAGCAAATTATATTAATGAGGACAAAACATTGCTTACAACTGTAGATGGATTGCAGCAGTTCTGCCAAGTCCTCCTTGTCTACCCCTTGCTCAAAAGATCCACGATCCGAATGATGATAGCTTCACTAATTGCTCTCTATGAGATCATAGGTCTCTTGCCTCCAAAATATCTCTGTTCCAGCACCACTTATGAGATCATAAGTTTGGTGTGATTCTCCTTTTTCAGTCCCCTTTCACCATTAGAAAGCTTGCTTATATATCCTTGGAGAGGCTTTAACCACTTGAGATATCCTTGGGGAAGTTGAGGATTTTCCTCCTTCAGTTGAGGATCTTCCCTAAGATCATGGCTGGACTAGGGATTCGAATCCAATTGCCTTCCAAGAATGAAAGAATCCTTCCTCCATTCATCTCAACAACTTAACAACTGCCCAGAATAGGTAGCGCTCCCTCAAAAGGGCCATCAGAGCACTGTAGCACTCCCTAGTAGGCTTTAGGGGGGTGCTAGCGCTTTGAAAATCCATAGCACTCCCTCAAAAGGGCCAGAGGAACTTTACAATGCTCCCTGACAGTGTAAGGGGGAGCGCCGACGCTCCTAGAAGAGGTATAGGGGAGCGCTCTCCTTTAATAGCTCATTTTTTGAGGTGCTTTCAGATGGAAAGAGGTTTGTAAGCCTGCTAACTCATTTCTCCTCTTCCAAATCAAATGTTTGAGGTGTTTTAAGTGTCCTTCTCATGTCGTTATAGGCATGACATAGGCATCATGGTAGTATGCTTCCCTGACACTTGCGACACTTGTGAGCAACATGCGACACTTGTGACCTTGTGAGAAAAATGCGACACTTGCGACACTATCAAAGTGAGTATTTTTGATGTGTAACAGATTGCCCCCCAAAGTATGAAGTTACAAGATAGGAACTGATAACTGAAATGATTTGTAGACTTTCAAGCAAGGGTATATATGCAGAGAACCTGACAGAAGCCGCACACAAACATCCAACAAATATTATGACATGTTTCAAACCCAAGGTAGGCATACCTATGCTTGGTTGATCAAGACTTGCAAGATATGGCCACCATAAAATACACTGCGGATCCATAATTGTATTGATAAAAAGGTATAGACACTGAAAATACACTGTGGATCTATACTCCCATGACCTGAACTGATCGTAGCCATGAAGAATACACAGTGGATCTATGAGATGACAAGACATAGCCATGACCAATACAAAGTGGATCTATGTGACAGTATATGTGCCATTGTTCAAGAAAAACTCCTTTGCAACCTGGGAAAAGTACATATCAAAGTGATCACTCAACCCAGGGTCTTCTTACCAACACTGGTGTAGTACGAATCTAACCATGTGAATAGATGTCCTGATGTCAAACATGGCAGAAACCACTTGATTACCGGTCAATGATGTAAACCGCTAACAAGCGCGAGGGAGATCACCATTAATGTCAATGATTCCCAAGGTACTCTAGTACATCCTAACTAATGTGAATGGATGAGCTGGAGTTGAACATCCGTGGAATCATTCGATCAGAGTTCAATGATGTAAACCCACTGTTGAACATGAGGAGGCCTGCCATTGAGGCGTGCAGGTCCCAAAGTACTAACTGGTTTCTAAGTCTAGTCCCTGGATAATGTGTTGAAGTCGACAGGAATAGGCTCGTCGAAGGAGGGCCTTGATGTATCCCCCATCAACGACACAAAACAAACATAGAGATGTAATTGGTAGATCAAATGAACATAGACTGACACGAGTATTGAGACAAGATATTTGTGATGGATGACTCTCGAGGCGGATACTTCCCTTGAACACTGAGGCACAACAACAGAAACATGACATGGACCAAAACTTTATGATGCAGTGGATGCTGTGACTTACGTCAGGTGACCCAAAGGAGTGAAAGAAACTCAAAGGATTGGCTTAGTGCAGAGGTTCAGTGGATGATAATGCATGCATATGAAAAAGTGCTGTGTTCAAGGGTGACTCTAAGAATTGCTTGGTAATGTTCTCAAGAGACTGCTTAACTTGCTTCTTTCAATTTTTTCCCCCGTCCAGATAGACGAGTACCTCTTTTTGATTTAATGAGCTCGAGGAGGATAACACATGCTCGATAAAACTCACCTTCG
>JASDQU010104446.1:148255-173021 GCA_032191745.1 Picea mariana | reverse complement strand
AAATCAACTAGTGTATTTGGGAAGGAACAACCCTGGATCTGAACTGTTACTATGGGTTTTCCTGGATCTGCATATTTTATTGGTTCTTGTCTACCTAGAATTAGATCAGACAAGGCTCCTACTACACAGACTATTGATGATGAATTCTTGATTTTCCTGACAGGCTTCCTTCCACATAGTTCCTTGATTGTCTTGGCATAGATCGGAATGTCTTGTAGATCTTGTAGGAGTGGGATTTTAATATATAAATTCTTAAGTTACCCTACAATCTCAAAGTTAGGATACACAACAGGTTTTTCTATCATCAATATTTCAGGGAACAAGGGAGGAGTTGTATCCTTATCAGGATCATGTGGTTCGACTATGTTTCCTCCTGGCTCTGTTTCTTTGGTTATATGCACAGTCGAGGGTGTTATTGCTGGTTGTTTATATTTTTCCTCGTCCTGATTTTGAATGGAATTATGTTTGTCAGGAGAGACTATACGCCTTGACCTCAACCTGAGTTCATTGCATCCTACTCAGTTGATTTCCCCCTCTCCATTTTCCATAATCTGGACTAGCTGAGCTAGCCTATTATTGGGGTTTGGGTGGGGTTGGGCTAGTAATTGAGGGTGTAATTGCGATTGAGGGTTTTGGGGCAACTGGAGTGGATCTTGCAATGTGGGTTGGGTCTGAGGGGCCATCCCCATGGGTCGATTGTTTATTCCCATGGGGCGCTGCCAATTCTGGTTCCAATTTGGGTTTTGGGCAATCATATTGGGCCACGACGAAGGGTAGGGGTTTTTATTTGAGTTTTTCCAGGGTGGGGTGAGATATTGTGTGTTAGGCCAAGTGGAACTTGTAGTTGGTTGATTTTTCCAACTAGGATTTGCAGCGGGCTGGTTTAGCCAAGTGGGGTTTGCAGGTGGGTATTGCTGGGGCTGCTAGTTCTGATCAGTAAATGACTAGCCCTACCATGTGTTACTATAATTTTGCTGCTGATTGTACTATCTAGAGAAGAAGGAGGAAGGGTCTTGTAGTGTATTTGGAGGTCGGTTCTGCCATTGACGATGTTGAGCCATCAAATATAATGGCTCTGTTTCTTCTTCCGCTTATCTAAAGACAACTTTCAATCCAAGGAGCGATGGGCGTTGCTCTGTGTCGTGATCCTTGGCACAGATAGCGCAAACCCGAACCGCATCCAAAGGGCAATCCCTTGACCATGTTTTCTTTTGCATCTGTGGCAAAATATGGCCAAAGTCTGTTCTTCTTCTATTTTCTGTTTGGCCTGGAATACATCCAATTGTGTAGTTAGGGTGCTCAGAATATCTGTTTTGAAATTTTCTAAGAGATTACCAACTTCAGCTCACGTGACACCCCCGCTTGTAGTATTGTTACTTCTGGTGAGGGAAGTCTGCATTCCTAATCTGGTCCGTGTGCTTCCTCGTGAGAACCTGATACACAATTGAATGATGTTATGATAAGTTTCTTGATAAATGCCACCCTTTCCCATTAGATTCAATGTTTCTACCCATTCATCTTTCATACCCTTAATCAGAGTTGCCTTAAGTACTTCACCTGGTAATGCAATATAGGGTGATCTTTGTAAATTATACTGAAATCCCTCGACATATTCTTCTAATGATTCATTTTATTTTGCAATCATTTGAAAGATTTCAAATTTTAAGTCCCTAGTTATACAATAATCCTGATATTTTTTCAAGAAGGCCTATTTCATCTCATCCCATGAGTTTATAGTTCTGCCCCCTAATCCCATAAACCAACGTAGAGCTACTCCCTTCAGAGTGAAGGGGAACAATTTTAGTTTTTGGGGTTTAGAGGTGTAATCATAGTCCCTACATAGGACATCAAATTCAAATAAGAATGCGTCCGGGTCTTCTGAGATCAATCCATGAAAGGTTGGCAGATTTTGTAGGGGAATTGCCTTCATGGGGGCGGCATTGGCAATTGGATCAACTATTGGATATTCCAATGTGAAAGTCTGGGGACGTTGTTGATTTGGTTGTGCCATTTGATAAAAAATGTTCCAGAAATCTTCAGGGATTTCTTGATCCGGGTATTTTATTCGAGGTGTTTGATTATCTAACCCTCTAGGGGATTTGATTACACTCCCTCTCTATGGGATTTCAGGTATGCCTTCTTCTTTCTCAGGAGATTCAGGATCAGGGGGTGGTGATGGATCTGCCTTGGAAACCCCACTGGTTTCTCCTTCCCCTTCCTCCAGATTACAATAATTTCCCTCTTCTAAAGGGGTGAGAGGTGGAATATTTGTGCTCTGAAAGATTTTCTCAGTCCCTTCAATTTTGCTGTGAATCTCAACGTGGGTTGTAGTTGGTGAGACTGCTTCCTGAGGGATTCAAGTAGATCCTTTCCTAGGTCGAACCGAATCTTGATATTCGGCTTTTCGGATGATGTCGTCTATGAAAGTGCTTCTCCCAAGGAGCATCAGGCCTTGGGCTTTGGTAATTTTTGGTGGGGGTTTTGTTTTTTCAAGATCTTTCTTCTTAGTCATACACACTTCACACAAAAAATAAAATCAAGAAAGAAAAGCACCTATGAAACCTCTTAATGCGTCAGCTGGAGGTAGGCGCTGGCAGAAGCATCTTACTTATTGCCTGTGTAGGTTCTTACCTTACGTCTTCAATACCTCGTCCTCCAGAGGCACAATCTATGCTACCTTTGACATTCTCCCCGACAACGACGCAGAAATGTTGGTGTCTAAAGATGTATTAAAAAACAACCTTAGTTTAACATTAATTTATCAACCTGAGGATGCGTCTTTTATCTCAATAATATCAACAAAATCTATGCAGATAGCTTACAGAGACTAAAATCGTGTAGTCAAAGCAGATCTGAGTTTATCAACAATCAAGTTCCTCAAATGTTCACTTAAATATTCTAAGCATTAATGAAATTGAAATCTAATTACCAACATGTAATAAAAGGGATTTAACCTAATCTTTCTAACTAAAAAGCAAGAATTGAATCTAAGCAAAGACTTGTAAAATTAACTATCAAATATTACTGGAAAGGAAATAACATTTAGAAGCAATTTACTCTATCTATGGAAAGAGACAACAATTTTAATTTAATTGAAAGATGTAGTAAATATAGCTTTACTAAAAATAACAACAACTATAACTTTAATGGAAAGGAACAACAATCGTAAACTAATTGAAAGGAACGACAATTGCAAACTAATTTGAAAGGAACAACACTAGTGAATCTAAATGAATAAAATATCGCATCTGAAAATATGAGACACTGTCAGGTAGTAAACCACAACAATAGATATTTGAGCAGCAATCATTAATACTTGAAAGAAATATCTACCCTTGATATCAAAATAGCATACTAGCACACTTAAGCATTCATTTTAATTATTGCAAAAGAAACTTAAATCAGAAAACAAAGATAAAACTGATACAATTATAGATCAAACAATGACTCCTTCAGATTGGGCCCTTGGTCCTCAAAAGCACTGCTACTGGAAACTTAGTATATTGGAATGGTAAAAATGCTCAAAGCCTTTATTGATTCCATAGCTGGTATAACATTTTACAAAAATTGTTTTTGCAGTGTAACTCTAAAATCTGAATACTTTAGATATAATTCTCTTTTTTTTCTCTCCCTTCTTCGAATCTATTACCTTCTATATATATTACAATAATCTGGGAAAATTAAGCCATCCTGAGGATCGAAAGATCCTCAGGATTGTTTTTCTATTATAAAATTACAATATAGAAAACTCGATCATCTTCAACTGCTTTGCGCCAAAAAGTCCTCAACCTCCAATAGCTTGCGCATCTTTAAGATCTCCTTTACTATCTCGGGTTTGACAATGTTTAACAAATCCTGTAACAAAATTAAACAATTCCAATTGTATTTTAGAATCGTATTCAATATAATTTCAATAATGATGATAGGAGACATATTAACTATTTCCTATCTTATTTATTCCTAATTAATTGAAAAGTCAATCAAGATTACATCATGAACTATAGAAATAAGGGAGATATTCGTACCTTTTCCACAACCCAACACCTAGCCTAGGAATCCCTTTCCCGGTGGAGGTTAGTCCCAGCTTGGGGGTGACCTATTGCTGAGAGTGATGAGAAGCGCGGTCTAAGGCTGGGGGGTTCGTGGAAGGTTTGCACACAGTTGGTGTGTTACCATCATACAGTTTCAAAGATAAGTATCATTTTGTGTGTAATAGTATGTTATGTATGTCTGTGATGCTTACATGATTATCATGTGTTCTGTTGCACATATGAATTATTGTTAATGCCATTAATTATGTATGCTAGTAGTAATTATGTGCTTACTTTGTGTTAATGCATTTGAATTCATTAAAATGCATATTATATAAGTGTTATTCCATAGTAGCATTACTCATGGCGTGGGTTGACAGCCCGGGGATGTTACATTTTGGTATTAGAGCTTTAAAGGCTAAGTGAAGGTTGTGTTGGTAGCATTGCCTGGTATTTGGAGGGACGAGGATGTTACATTTTGGTATCAGAGCTTTAAAGGCTAAGTGAAGGTTGTGTTGGTAGCATTTCCCAATCTTTGGAGGGTCGGGGATGTTACATTTTGGTATCAGAGCCCATGGCTTCAACGCTGAACATACATGGGCCGAATAAGTGGTCTTTGGACCCAAGGGTTCAAGTAGAAATTGTGTTTGGAAGAACCAATTTCAGACCCTTGAATGTCCCTGAGTGCCAAGAAGTTACCTTGGCTGTGTTACGAAGCTCAGGAGAAGTAGCGGTATCATAAAACCACGATTGAAGTGGTATTGGGGCCATAGAGAAATGTGGGCCATAGAATCTGTTTGGAAGGAAGGAAAACCTTTTTCGACTGTCAAATCTGGAGAAGGTGCAGGAAGGTTTTCCTGGAAACCTTTTGGAATTTCGACAATCGGGATAAATGAGATAAGCAGATGCATGAACTCCTGATGCCTGAAACTCTGAAATCTTGAGAAAGTTCTACACTGTAGATCATAGGAAAGGAGCTTGACTGTTGGATCAAGCAGGTGAGTAGATCATAATTTCAGAATTTTGGCAATTGGGAGAAGAGAGGTGTGCTGATGCATGAACTCCCGATACCTGAAACTCCAAAACAGAAAGAGAACCAGGGAGATAACCTATGATGTTGTCTAAGGTGACATGGACCTTCCTAGATCTGTCACATGCCACCGCCTTAGTTGGTGATAGCTGTACTACGTGGGCCCGAAGGGTAAAGTAGATCGAAATTTCGGATGTCGAAAGATTGGGAAGAAGCAAGTGTGGGAAATTTTGAGGCCTGAAGTCCCGAAAACTTTGAGGACGGAAAGACCATAGTAGATTTTAGCCGTTAGATGATGGGTAAACATGGACCATTGATCGACTCGATTTCGTGAATTCGATAATCAAAACTCCGAGAGATAGTTGTGTGTGCTTTGAAATCTTCGAAGGCTGAAAGTCCAAGTAGCACCTAGTAGTTTAGCGTTTGGTCATGGCTCGTGATTGCATGGGTTGGGGAATAAGAAAGAGGGGGCTATCACTTGAAAGTTACAGAGCCAAGCAGAGCTCAGAAATTTCATGAAATCAAAACGTTATTCTTAATCAGATTGGTTTTGAATGTGTGGATTTTGTTAAGGAGAGATGGTCTGACAAATTCTGGTTTCTGCATGTTGTGATTGCAGAAGTTTGATGAGTGCCAGAACCAGTTAGAATTTCCACGAAGTGCAAAGAAATGGAAGAGGCACGGATTTCCTCCAGTTCAGAGAATGAAAGAGGAGGAATGGACGTCCACTTAGGAGTCGAAGTATCAAACTCCAATGGGCACATGAAAGAGACGGGTAAGGAAGGGCATATGATGCAAATCATTGAAAAATTTCAGAAAGATGCCCAAAATCACCGAGCAGATAGCAGAAAGCTCAGGAAAACTCAGGAAAAACAAGGTGAATTCAACGTAAAGTTGTTAAATAGTTTGGAGAGAATCGAAAAGAAATTGGAAAAAGAGAGTGACTCAAGAAAAATAGGGAGTCGCAGAACCCCTGAGAGAAAAAAAAGATCGAGAATTATTAACACACATCGTCGTCATTCCATGAAGCATTCTAGTAAGGAAGCACATAGTAGTTCAAGCCCATCTCCTACCAAAAAGAACATGAGATCTGGAATGGATGAACTGAAGGGATAAATGAACAAGATTAAGCCTCCAACGTTTGATGGAGAACATAAGAAGGAGGAAGATGCTGAAACATGGTTTACTTGGCATGAGAAAATATTTCCAACTGTATAATTCTTCCTCTCATGCAGAAGGAAGAATTGCAATGTATCAATTGAAAGGAAAATCATCTATGTCGTGGGATCAACTTGTGTAGGTAAAACACATTAGAGAGAAAGATATCACTTGGAAAGAATTCAAGAGGTATTTTGAGAAGAAATACTCGACTAAAAGATACTATGATAGAAAGATGAAGGAGTTATTCGAACTCAAGCTGGGAAGCATGACCATTGATGAGTATGAACGAAGATTTATGGAACTGCTGAAGTATGTTCCGTTCATCAAGGAGGAGATTGTCAAGATTCAGAGGTATCTAAGTGGATTTCCACATTCCATTGGGGACAAGATTCAATATGATGACCCTAAGACTATGGAAGAAATGATAAGAAGAGAGAAATGATTATATGAACAATAGAGAGAAAATCCTACCTTCCAGAAGGCTTGGGAAGACAAGAAGAAGTTCAAGAAAGAGCAGAGACAGAAAGGAAGCAAACCTTCCTTTTTCAGAAACAATCCTCAGGGAAAACCATCTTTTAGAGAGCCCAGAAAGGCTGAAATGGGTGGACAAATGCCAAGACATACACCTATGGAGTGTTGGGGTTGTAAAGGAAACCATAGGTATAGAGATTGCCCCCACAGAAGTGTTAAAGTGAGAGATGTCCACAATGTTCATCAGGCTGAAACAGTGGAGGACATGGGTAGTAGAATGCCAAGGATCTACGCAGCCCCAGACAACAAGAAAGATGAATATCAGTCACACATGATTGAAGTGGAAGGTATGATCAACAACCATGCCTCTACTATTTTAATTGATTCAGAGGATAGCCATAGTTATATAGATCCTAGAGTGGTGAAAAGTTTTCAATTGTCGAGAAGCAAACATGAAAAATCTTAGTTAGTGCGGCTGGCTACATGAACCAAGAGGAAAGTCAATAAGTTGGTTAAGTCCTATCTAGTGGACATGAATGGACTGAGCACAAAGGCTGAATTGAACATTCTTCCTTTAAGATCTTATCACTGTTTAATTGGGATGGACTGGTTGGACCAACACCATGCCATCCTGGACTGTCGTAACAAGGCATTCACTTTCCTGGATGAGGAAGAGAATCAGAAAATAGTCCAAGGAATTCCCAGAGCTATTGCTATCAGATAAATCTCAGCAATGCATCTGAAGAAGTGCTTCAGGAAAGGCTGTCAATTATTTGTAGCCCATGTGGAGGAAGCATCTAGGGATGAAGTCTCAAATATTGGAGATCATGCAGTACTAAAGGAGTTTGAAGATGTATTCCAAGAGGTACCAGGGCTACCTTCGAAGAGAGATATTGATTTCTCTATAAACTTGATGCCTGGAGCAACTCCAGTGTCGAAATCTCCTTACAGAATGAGTACGCCAGAGCTGAAAGAACTGCAATTGTAGCTTGAAGAAATTATGAAGAAGGGGTACATACGCCCAAGTGTGTCACCTTGGGGAACCCCGGTTCTGTTCGTGAAGAAGAAGGACAAAACTATGAGATTGTGTATCGATTTCAAACAATTGAACAAAGTGACTGTAAAGAATAAATATCCTCTACCAAGGATTGATGACCTCTTCGATCAGTTGAAGGATGCGAAGATATTTTCGAAGATCGATCTCAGGTCAGGATATCACCAGGTAAGGATAAAGGATGAAGACATCAACAAGATCGCCTTCAGAACAAGGTATGGTCATTACGAGTTCATAGTGGTGCCATTTGGGTTGTCAAATGTACCCGCTATTTTTATGTGCCTGATGAATAGTGTATTCAGGGACTATTTGGACAAGTTTGTCATAGTATTTTTGGATGACATCCTAGTGTATTCCAAGTTGGAGGAAGAGCATGAGCAACATTTGAGGATGGTATTGCAGGTTCTACAAGAGCACCAACTGTATGCCGAGTTGATCAAGTGCTCATTTTATCAGGAGAGGATCCATTACATGGGGCATATTATTTCGAAGGATGGGATATTTGTAGATCCTGAGAAGGTTGAGGCCATCAGAGAATCGTCAGTTCCAAAGAACGTGAAAAAAGTCAGATCCTTTATGGGTCTAGCTAGTTATTACATAAGGTTTATCACAGGGTTCTTGAGGATAGCTCACGCTATCACCTCCTTGCAAAGGAAGGAGAAGAAGTTTCAGTGGATAGATGATTGTGAGAAAAGATTTCAACAATTGAAGCAACTGTTAACCAATGCTCCAATCTTGAGGATTGCATATCGAAACGAGGATTTCGTGGCATGCACTGATGCATGAAAAGAAGGACTGGGAGGAGTCCTTAGTCAGAATGGATTCATAATTTGTTATGAATCTAGAAAGCTGAAAGATCACGGAAGGAACTATGCAACTCATGACTTGAAGTTGGCAGCCATAGTACATGCTCTAAAGAAATGGAGGCATTACCTCATGGGAAGGAGGTTTGGATTGAGAACAGACCATAACGATCTGAAGTATTTGTTTGATCAGCCAACCTTAAACTCTAGGCATAGTAGGTGGTTGGAATTTCTCTGTGAATATGATTTTGATATCAAGCATATCAAAGGGAAGGAGAATAAAGTTGCCGATGCACTCGACATGAGAGTACACAAATTACATGCTACAACCATTAACATGTATCAGACCGATATAAAGAGCAGAGTTTTGGAAGCTGCAAACATCGACTTGCAGTACATGGAGTTGGCAATAAAGCTACAAAAAGGTGAAATGCCACAGAAAGTGGAAAATTATAAATTAGAGGCTGATGGAATACTTCTGTACAAGAACATAATTTATGTACCTAATGTCCAGGATTTGAAACTTGCAATTTTGCATGAAATTCATAACATGCCTTATGTTGGGCACCCTGGATATCAGAAGACTGTGGCAATAGTCAAGAGCCATTATTTTGGCCAGATATAAAGAACGATATTGCTGAATACATCACCAGATGTATGGAGTTCCAGAAGGTTAAAGCTAAGCACATGCACCCAACAGGGTTGCTGCAACCTTTACCCATTCCTGAGTGGAAGTGGGAAGTGCTGACAATGAATTTCATCAAAGGATTTCCTAGAACAGGAAAACAACATGATTCAATCATGGTGGTGGTGGACAATCTTACAAAATCTGCCCATTTCATTCCGAAATACCACTCACAAGGAAATGGATGTTGCCGACATATTTATGAAGGAAGTGGCATGATTGCACGGAATTCCCAAGACAATTATGTCTGACAGAGACCTGAAATTCATCTTGAATTTCTGGAAAGGGTTATTCAAAGGGTTTGGAATGAATCTGAACTTCAGTACATCCTATCATCCTAAGTTGGATGGGTAGACAAAGCTCATGAATCGAGTGATAGAAGACATACTGAGGATGTATGTGATGGAAAAACCATCAAAATGGGAAGACTACCTACACTTGGTAGAATTTGCCTACAACAATGGGTATCAAGCATCATTGAACATGAGCCCATTTGAAGCACTTTACGACAGAAAGTGAAACACTCCAGTAAGATGGGATAACTCAATTGATAGAATAGTAGTTGGGCCAGAGTTGCTCAAGGAAATGGACGAACAAATGCTGGAAATTAAGAAGAATTTAAAGGCTGCCCAAGACAGGAAGAAAAGTTATGCTGATAAGAATAGAACCCACAGAGAGTTTAAAGTGGGAGATCATGTTTTTCTGAAAGTAAAAGCCAATAGAAGTTCCTCGAGGCTGGGAAATTGTGCCAAGTTGGAAGCTAGATTTTGTGGGCCAATTGCAAATATGCTTGCATTACCTACATCCATGACTATACATAATGTGTTTCATGTTTCATTTCTTAAGAAATATACACATGATCCTAATCATGTGATTGATTGGAATGTGATCCAGGTGGAACAAGAAGGTGTCCTGCAAGTGCATCCTGTGTGCATATTGGACTGGGAAAAAAAATAGCTCCGGAATCAAGCCATAGGACTTGTAAAGGTCCAAAGGATGCGACATGGGAGCATGAAGATGCTATGCGGGTAAAATACCCACATCTTTTTGAAGATTTTGGAAATCTTGCTGAGGCTGTGTGAAAGTTTCACTGAGGACAGTGCAAAAATAAGGGGAGGGGATTGTAATACCCCAAGGACGTGCCCCAATTTCATTATGAATTGTAAGTATGTTTATAGGCTGGTGAGCCAAGTTTATATAAGCTAGGGGGATTATGTGTTTATTAGGCCAGAGAGCCTAAGGGTTGAAGGCCAAGAGCTTGATTTTGTACATGTAATGATGCACATTATTAATATAAAAACATCTCTGTGTGTGGACCGACCACGATGAATGAGTGATGGGGGACTAAGCTTCCACAAAGCCTGGGTAAGGGAGAGGGGGATGAAAGGTTGGGATAAAGGCTAATATTAAAATCTTAATTCCTTAAGAATAATATTTTATTATTATTCCAAAACCATGCGAAAATTATGTTATATCGTAAGTCCTTGGAAGGACAGATGATTCCCAAGGAGGAGGAGCGTGCTTCATGGGCGATATGTGCCGGCCCAGGCACATGTAATTTAACCCAGGAAATGAACCATGTTGGGGGTTCAACCTCCCATTCTCCATCCTCCGTCTGAACTCGCGGGTGCCCATCATCGACCTCTGTTTTTGGTGTTTTGTGCTGGATCCTTCACCTAAACTATGGAAGTCTCTGTGTGGAATCTCTGTACACCTTACACATATCCAAAACTAGAGCCGCAAGTTTGTCCTTTATTGCTAGTTGGGAAACCCGAATGTCCCGTAATTTCCAAGCCTTTCTATGATGTAGCGTCTGTTTGTCACCAGTTTGGGAAGCCTGTGTCCGTGTTCCCAGTTGGCTGTTGCAGTTGCGTAGTGCTTGACTGCGTGTGTCTCGCTAGCTAGTGTATGTTTGTGCTGAGCCTTGTGGTTTCTCGACTGTGTTGGAAATTGAGTTGAAGAAAACATGTTGCCAAGCCTGTGAACGACTCTCTCCAGGTGAGAGAGCACGTAGAGGAAGTGAGAATTCCTGGAAGGGGTCCTGTAGCTGCCACAAATATTAGAGACTTCTAGTCTGGTTTGTTGTTGAAGACCAAGGCAAGGGAAGTTTAGTAGCCGAAGGACTGTCTGGGTGATAGTGAAGGTGTATACTCCTGGGGTGGGAAAATCATGTGGGAAATGAGAGTCTGTGAGAAGTGGCCATAAGTGGCCCCTAGGAAATAAACCTTCTTATGTAACTTTGTGACTGCCTTATTGACCTTGCCTAGCCTAGGAATCCCTTGCCCGGTGGAGCTTAGTCCCAGCTCGGGGGTGACCTACTGCTAAGAGTGATGAGAAATGCGGTCTAAGGTTTGGAGGTTCATGGAAGGTCTGCACGCAATTGTTGTGTTACCATCATACAGTTTCAAAGATAAGTATCAGTTTGTGCATAATAATATGTTATGTATGTCTGTGATGCTTGCATGATTATCATGTGTTCTGTTGCGCATATTAATTATTTTTAATGCCATTGATTATGCATGCTAGCAGTAATTATGTGCTTACTTTGTGTTAATGCATTTGAATTCACTAAAATGCATATTATATAAGTGTTATTCCGCAGTAGCATTACTCTTGGCTTGGGTTGACAACCTGGGGATGTTACATTTTGGTATCAGAGCTTTAAAGGCTAAGTGAAGGTTGTGTTGGTAGCATTGCCCAGTCTTTGGAGGGCTGGGGATGTTACATAACCCGTGTACAACATGTTGCTGCTGGAATATACTCTTCCTTGGTTGTAGATAAAGATACCGATGATTGTTTCTTACTTAGCCATGATACTAAACACTCACCCAAGTAGAACGCTGCTCCACTGGTGCTTCGTTGGTCATCAATGCTACCTATGCAATCTGCATATGTGTAGGCAATAAGTGATAGATCCTTTCCTTTTGGATACCATAATACAAACTCTTTTGTTCCTTTGAGATATCTAAAAATCCTCTTCACTGCTAATACATGTGATTCCTTTGGTCCTGCTTGAAATTGTGCCACCTATCCAACTACCTGCATTACATCTGGTCAGGATGTTGTCACAAATGGTAGGCTACCAATCATTGACCTGTATTGCCTCTGATATGTAGACTTTGAATCATCATCTTTGCTCAACATGCAACTGGTTTGCTTGGGAGTGATAACTGGTTTGCAATCTTCCATTCTGAACCTCTTTATCATTTCTATGATATACTTGGTTTGAGAAATAAAACTTCCTTGGTTGCTTTGACATAACTGAAGACGCAGAAAGAAGGATAGTTCTCCAAGTAATGACATTTCAAATTGATTCTGCATGTCCTTTGCAAATTTTTGGCTTAACCTATCATGAGTACTTCCAAAAATAATATGATCAACATAAAATTCAATTAATAAAATACTATCTTGAGTTACCTTGATGTAGAGGTTGCTATCCGCACTTCCTTTTCTGAACCATGCCTGGTGTAGATATTTATCCATTCTAGAGTACCATGCTCTAGAAGTCTGTTTTAGACCATACAAGGCCTTCTTTAATTTACACACATAATCTGTGTTCTTTGACAATTGAAATCCTATTACACACATAATCTGTGTTCTGTCGGATCCTCTTCATCTTCCCCTTCTACTTCTTTTTCATCCTCTGCTTCTTCTTCTACTTCTTCTTCGTAAATCTGTTCCATTGATTCATTTTCTTCTTCCTTTAATTTTTGTCTACCTGTTTCATCAATTGTTACGTTGACGCTTTCCACAACTTTGTTCAATCTCAGGTTGTAACACTTGTATTCTTTCCTTGTACTTGAGTAACCAACAAGTACTCCTTTGTCCACACGAAATTCAAACCTTCCCATTTTTCCATCTTCTTTTTTGATGTAGCATTTGCTTCCAAAAACTCTGAAGTGCTTCACATTTCTTGGTATTCCTTTCCATAGCTTGTAGGGAGCTTTGTCAGTGTTATTTCTGAGCATTACTCATTTTTGAATGTGAACTCCTATATGCACTGCCTATCTCTAAAAGATATCTATCAATTTGGAATCCATTGGCATTGTTCGAGCCATTTCTTGTACTGTCATGTTCTTTCTTTCAACAACTCCATTATGTTGAGGTGTCCTAACAATGGAGAATTTCCTTTTTATTCCATGCCTCATATAGTAGTATATAACTTCCTTTGAAGTAAACTCTCCTCCATTATCAGATCTGAAGAATTTGATTTTTGAATCCATTTCATTTTCAACCATTTCCTTGTAGACTTTGAAGTTTTCAAAAGATTCTGACTTATTCCTAAGAAAGAAAATTGCAATCATTCTTGTATAATCGTAAACTAATAACATAAAGTATTTCTCACCTTTTAAACCCTTTGTTGTAGTTGGTCCAACTAGATCAGTATGCACAATTTCTTGTGGTCTTTTCGTTGAATATTATTTTGATTTGAACCTGGTCTTTGTTTGCTTTCCTTGTTGACAATGTTTGCATAAAGTGTTGGTTGGTTTCGTGATCTAGGGTATTTTTCTAACTGCTTCCCTTTTGCTGACTTTGACAAGGTTATCAAAATGTATGTGACCCGTTCTTCTATTCCATAACCAATTTTCATCTTCCTTTCCTAGGAAAGACTTTTCATTTCCAATTTCACTTAATACATATATGTTGCTTGAAGTTCTCACAACTGTTGCAATCAATTTTCCTGAACCTTCTTTTATTATCTCACACTTTTGTGAACCGAAAGTAACTTTATGACCTCGGGCACACATTTGACTCACACTTAGAAGATTATGTTTCATATCTTATACTAGTAGAACATTTTATACCTAGGTATTCTTGTTCCCAATTTTGACTGTGCCTTTTCCAATGATTTTAGCTGAATCATCATTTCCGAAGGAGACTGATCCATATATTTCCTTTCTTAATGTAAGAAAACTGTCTCTATCACCTGTCATGTGTTTTGAACAACCACTATCAACATACCAACCACGTTTCTTCTGCTTAGCTTGTAGAGCGAGTGTGCATTCTTCATTTCTATATTGATTTTGCTTTCTTATCCATGTCCTTTTCTGAGGTTCCCGTTTGTGACTATTGTTGTTATGTTGTGGTTCTCTAGGAGGGACTGTCATTTTGCAATATTTCACCGTGTGTCCAAAGTTGTTACATTTGTAGCATTCCACTTCAGTGCTCAAAGATTCAAACCTGTTGTAACTCTTCTCTGTGTTTCACTAGGCCTTCTTGGATAACCCTTTTGTGTATGACTTTCAAAGTTGTTTATGTTCCTTTTGTTAGCTCTGCAATTCAAAGATTTATGTCCAAAATTATTACATGCATAACATAAACCAAAAAAGATACTTTGATACCTGGGAGTTGAAGATCTTCTGAAAGGAGGTACTCTTATGAATCCTTCTTCTTCCTGAGGCCCATTTTTTTCTGTCAGTTGTTGATTCTAAAATCTGAATCGTCTTGGTGGAGGAGTGTCCCTGTAATTTTCTTTGTAGACCTTCCTATCCCCTTTGATTGTTTTTGCATAGTTTTTTGGATATGTTTCTTGTTCTATTGTTTTGGAGCTTGATCCATTTTCTGTCTGATTGTATCCAAGTCCGGACTTGTCATGATGAGGATTTTGACTGCTGATACATTTATTCAAAACTTTTGAGCTGTTATGCATATTTTTCTTTTGAATATCCTTTCTTAATGTGACAATTTCTGCTTCCAAATTTCTAATGATCTTGTCTCTTCCTTCTAGTTGTTCTTTGAGTGATTCTTCAATTCTTTTATCTTCTTCAATTTGAACCTTCAAATTTGTGATCATTTGTTCTATTTCCAGAGTGTCTTCTTTCTTGTGTAGTTTCGCTTGTAGTTTCTTGTTTTTCTTCTTTTCTCTTCTGATAACTTCTATGGCACACAACAATTCTTCTCGGTAGTCAACTTTTGCCTCTTCATATTCTTCTTCGAAGTCTTATTTATTAGTCTTTTACTGCCATGAATATAACTCTTTCTGTCTCACTGTCACTGACTTCATCTTCATCTGATGATGAGATGTCTTCTTTGGTGCATAAGATTTTCTTGAAAACTTTCTTTGTGATTCTTTTGCCTTTATATGTTTGTTTTCTATTTGAGTAACCTTCATCATTTCTATTTTTCTTATGAGCACATTTTTTTTTATCAAAATGACCAATACCATCACAATTAAAACAAATCAAAGGAAGCTTACCTCTATACCTGTCGTTGGTTCCCTTGTTCAATCTTCTGACAAAGTTGGTCGCTTCTTCATCATCTTCTAAGACGTAACTGTTGCTTCTATGTCCTTTTTATTTTTTCTTTCTCTTTTGCTTTGACCTTTTGGATGCTTTGAAGGATGCTTCTTTTATATCTGGATTTTCTTGTTCAGTTCTCATTTTATATGCTGTGAAGATTCCATGTAGTTCGTCCATGCTTATTGAGTTTAGCTCTACTCTTTCTTCTAGTGCTGATATCTTAGGGTGAAGTCTCATAGGAAGAGATCTTAGTACCTTTTGAACAATTAAAGATTCTTTGATTTCTTCTCCCAATCACAAGATTGTATTTATTGTTTCATCGACTCATAAAAAGTAATATGAAATGTTCTCATCTTCCTTCATCTTTAGTTGTTTGAACTGACCTCTGTAAGTTTGAAGCTTTTCTTCTTTGAATTTTGAATATCCTTCATAAATATTTCGAAGTTTATCCCAAATCTCTTTAGAGGACTTACAATATGAACCTTTGGTGAATACTGATTTTCCAAGACCATTCAGAAGTGCATTTGTGGCTTTGGAATTATTTTGACCGAGTTTCACTACTTTGTCATTTGTTGGCAGAACTGCTGGTGTTGTGTATCCATATAAAATTGATTGCCAAATTTCAAATCCTTATGCATGTATATATGTCTTAATCCTTATTCTAAAAAATGCACACTTTTGTCCATCAAACTGTGGTATTCCATTTTTATACATGTTGTTGCTCTCCATGATCTGCCTTTCAGTGGTTAAATTCATTTCTGAAGGAACCTGCTCTGAAACCAATTGACGGATTACTGAGAGAGGGGGTGAATCAATAATAGAGAAATATAATCCTTTTTAACCATATAATGCAAGTGTTATATCAATGTAGCATTATCATCCAATATTTGCAGAGTAAATAAACAATGAACAAATGAACAATCATATACATACACAGTACACATCAGTGTTTTTACGTGGAAACCCAAAGAGAGAAAAAACCACAGAATGATTTTTCTTATATGTCTTGAAGAATTACATTCATTAGAAGCACCAAATTCCTTTGTTTTCTAGCTGCAACTGGAAGGAGGCTCTAATCCCCTAGTTTCTCAGGTTGCAACCCGAGGGAATCTCCAACTCCCCAATTCTCTGGCTACAACCAGAAGGAGGCTACCACCCCCTATGTTCTCCAACTACAACCGGAAGCTATCTACAACCACCTGTCCTTTCACCATCCAACCGCCTTGATGTATAAGTAGAATGATGGAACCACTATGACACTATCACTGTGAGATATATTGCTGTAAACCTATACCAATCAACCTCCACCAAACAACCTGTACCAATAACCTGAACCATGCATCAACCTGTACCTCAACCTGTACCATAATCAAGTGCATCAACCATGCACCAACCTGTACCAAGCAACCTGTAATCAACTTGTACCATAAACAAGTATATCAACCATGCACAAACCTGTACCTCAACCTCAACCAAAATCTCTCATCAATTTCATCATCCAAATCTGATTTGTAACTCTGTAATAGACCTGGTGTATATGATCACATACCTACAAAACCTTCCTTAACTTTAACAACAAGAGACTAGCATTTTCATCAAACTTTACTTTAGTCTCACATGACTAGTTTTGGATTAGTCAACAACCCTAACTTGAAATAACCATAACTATGTACCTGTAATGAATAAATATCTGAAAATAGTACACAATGTTATTTAGTGAATTTTATGCAATTCCTCTAGGTGTCACTTCTTGGACCCTCTCAGAAAAGGAGTTATAGTAAAAATGACATACCTTCTTGAATTTTGACTTATTCTAGAGAGCTATCTTGTAGAGCATGCCCCGCATGAAATATTTTTTGTATGGATCTGAAAATTGTACACAGAATACTAAAGAATGTAATCTAAACAACACATTTGGGCTTACTAAATTTTGATCTGTTATGACGTTTTTACCCAAAACACCTGTTTTAGACTAGTTTCAGGACTAGCCACAAACACTATTTTTCGAGGAGTGTAAATCCAAAAATACAACGACCCACAAGATGAAATTCGTACCTCAACTACTTGGATATGTTTCCTCAATGGCCTCCTAATTTCACGGTTTGAGTCATTCTATAAAAAAAATTATTGCGAAAATGGTGAGATGACCTGTAAATAACATACCTTAGAAAGCACCATCAAAAGAATTTATCCTCCCTTGAATTTCAACCTTCTTTACTTCACCTTCCCTCTGAAATTTAGCTTAGATATCCTTTGGTTATCTCAATCACATGTAGATATTCAATATGCTCAAGTGTGTTCTAAATGAGAGAGCCTTACCTCTTATTTATACTTTCATGTAGCTTCCTTAGAAGCATCTTCTTGACCACTTTGTCCACATAGTCACCTATGTCCAACTTTTGCCCAATTTGCCACTTGTCCATATATCCAATAGCCACTTGACAACTTAACCCATTTTCCTCATTTTAGGGTTAACCTTCTTATAACCACTTTCAATAATTAGAAATTTCTCCATTTACTTTATTATTTAACTAATCCTACTTGACTTTGTCACTTCACTTTATTATTTTAATTATCCTCTTTGAATTTGTCACTTCATTTTATTATTTAAATAATCCTCTTTGACTTTGTCACTTCGCTTTATTATTTAAATAATCCTCTTTGACTTTGTCACTTCACTTTAATATTTAAATAATCTTCTTTGACTTTTTCACTTCCCTTTATTATTTAAATAATTTCTTCTTTGTAAGCACTTTGACTTCTTTGACCTTTTGGGGCTTCAAGCCAACAAATGAGGGTCCTCAAACTTCGTAAGACCATAACTCTCAAATCGTGAGGAGTTATGTGACGTTACACATACCACCAAAAATGGCATGACATGTACTATCCATCTAGAATAGTCTTATATGCAAATATATCAAAACACATACCATTATACATCAAACAAACTTGGGTCCATTACCCAAAACTTTGAACCCTATCAAAATTCGCTACCAGATTTTTTTGAAGGGTTGACATCAATGAAAACCAACCCAATTAATAAAAAATATCCCCTTTTGGCATTGATGACAACACTCGGATGCAATACTGAAATCAAATCACTCATGCTCCCCCTGGAACCATGCCTGTATTTTTGTGACCAACATTCCCCTTGGAACCATGCCTGTATTTTTGTGACCAACGTTCTCCCTGGAACCATGACTCTATCCTCTGAATTTGATAAATCTCTCCCCTTTGTCATCAATGGAAAAGGTATCTTTCCATTCAGGTCTACTCCCCCTAATTGACTCGTTTGATCTCCCAACTTGAACTGTCCTCTTTATGGTGCTTCCTTGTGTACATCTAATACATATAAGATAAGCATTCAAAAGCATTCATTTTGGAGTAGAAATAACTCTGATTCTCTAGCGAAGATACTCAAAGACTTCCCATGGAAGTGGTTTTGTAAAGATGTCTGCCACTTGTTCTTTTGTGCCCACATATTCAAATATGATGTTCTTTTCTGCAACTTGTTCCCGTAGAAAGTGATACTTGATTGGAATGTGCTTCATCTTGGATTGCATCATCGATTTATTTGAGATAATGATGTGTTTGTATTATCACAATAGATTGGAATGGGCTCATCATATTCAACCTGTATATCTATCAAAGTTTGTTTCATCCAGAGAACCTGTGGACAACATGCTTCTGCTGCAATATACTCTGCCTCGATTGTAGATAAAGATATTGATGATTGTTTCATGCTTAGCGATGATACTAAACACTCACCCAAGTAGAACGTTGCTCCACTGGTGCTTCGTCGGTCATTAATGCAACCTTCCCAATCTGCATTTGTGTAGGCTGTTGAAGGAAAATCTCCCTGTGGATAGGTAGATCTCCTCAAAGAGTTAGAATCTTAACTCTAAGACAGAAAGTGCTTATCATGGTCACTGAATTCCTTTTAGATCTAGGTGGACTAGTGTGTGAGGAGGAAGGAGAAAAGAAGTACCTTTTACCGGTGTTTGTCCCTACACGCTCCGAGTTGAGCTCCAATCTTTTTCTCTTCGATAAGCCCCATAGACAAACAAAGTACGACCACTTCCTACTCTATCAAGATTAGTCTGAAATAGATCTATCTACTAAAGAGAAAAATTCATGTGAGATTGAACACGAATTAGAAAGAAACAGGCCAAGCAAATTATATTAATGAGGACAAAACATTGCTTACAACTGTAGATGGATTGCAGCAGTTCTGCCAAGTCCTCCTTGTCTACCCCTTGCTCAAAAGATCCACGATCCGAATGATGATAGCTTCACTAATTGCTCTCTATGAGATCATAGGTCTCTTGCCTCCAAAATATCTCTGTTCCAGCACCACTTATGAGATCATAAGTTTGGTGTGATTCTCCTTTTTCAGTCCCCTTTCACCATTAGAAAGCTTGCTTATATATCCTTGGAGAGGCTTTAACCACTTGAGATATCCTTGGGGAAGTTGAGGATTTTCCTCCTTCAGTTGAGGATCTTCCCTAAGATCATGGCTGGACTAGGGATTCGAATCCAATTGCCTTCCAAGAATGAAAGAATCCTTCCTCCATTCATCTCAACAACTTAACAACTGCCCAGAATAGGTAGCGCTCCCTCAAAAGGGCCATCAGAGCACTGTAGCACTCCCTAGTAGGCTTTAGGGGGGTGCTAGCGCTTTGAAAATCCATAGCACTCCCTCAAAAGGGCCAGAGGAACTTTACAATGCTCCCTGACAGTGTAAGGGGGAGCGCCGACGCTCCTAGAAGAGGTATAGGGGAGCGCTCTCCTTTAATAGCTCATTTTTTGAGGTGCTTTCAGATGGAAAGAGGTTTGTAAGCCTGCTAACTCATTTCTCCTCTTCCAAATCAAATGTTTGAGGTGTTTTAAGTGTCCTTCTCATGTCGTTATAGGCATGACATAGGCATCATGGTAGTATGCTTCCCTGACACTTGCGACACTTGTGAGCAACATGCGACACTTGTGACCTTGTGAGAAAAATGCGACACTTGCGACACTATCAAAGTGAGTATTTTTGATGTGTAACAGATTGCCCCCCAAAGTATGAAGTTACAAGATAGGAACTGATAACTGAAATGATTTGTAGACTTTCAAGCAAGGGTATATATGCAGAGAACCTGACAGAAGCCGCACACAAACATCCAACAAATATTATGACATGTTTCAAACCCAAGGTAGGCATACCTATGCTTGGTTGATCAAGACTTGCAAGATATGGCCACCATAAAATACACTGCGGATCCATAATTGTATTGATAAAAAGGTATAGACACTGAAAATACACTGTGGATCTATACTCCCATGACCTGAACTGATCGTAGCCATGAAGAATACACAGTGGATCTATGAGATGACAAGACATAGCCATGACCAATACAAAGTGGATCTATGTGACAGTATATGTGCCATTGTTCAAGAAAAACTCCTTTGCAACCTGGGAAAAGTACATATCAAAGTGATCACTCAACCCAGGGTCTTCTTACCAACACTGGTGTAGTACGAATCTAACCATGTGAATAGATGTCCTGATGTCAAACATGGCAGAAACCACTTGATTACCGGTCAATGATGTAAACCGCTAACAAGCGCGAGGGAGATCACCATTAATGTCAATGATTCCCAAGGTACTCTAGTACATCCTAACTAATGTGAATGGATGAGCTGGAGTTGAACATCCGTGGAATCATTCGATCAGAGTTCAATGATGTAAACCCACTGTTGAACATGAGGAGGCCTGCCATTGAGGCGTGCAGGTCCCAAAGTACTAACTGGTTTCTAAGTCTAGTCCCTGGATAATGTGTTGAAGTCGACAGGAATAGGCTCGTCGAAGGAGGGCCTTGATGTATCCCCCATCAACGACACAAAACAAACATAGAGATGTAATTGGTAGATCAAATGAACATAGACTGACACGAGTATTGAGACAAGATATTTGTGATGGATGACTCTCGAGGCGGATACTTCCCTTGAACACTGAGGCACAACAACAGAAACATGACATGGACCAAAACTTTATGATGCAGTGGATGCTGTGACTTACGTCAGGTGACCCAAAGGAGTGAAAGAAACTCAAAGGATTGGCTTAGTGCAGAGGTTCAGTGGATGATAATGCATGCATATGAAAAAGTGCTGTGTTCAAGGGTGACTCTAAGAATTGCTTGGTAATGTTCTCAAGAGACTGCTTAACTTGCTTCTTTCAATTTTTTCCCCCGTCCAGATAGACGAGTACCTCTTTTTGATTTAATGAGCTCGAGGAGGATAACACATGCTCGATAAAACTCACCTTCGGTAAGTTCCTCTTCCTTTGTTTAACGAACTGGAAGAAGTAAGGGTTTGATCCCGTATGGGCCCGTCGATGTTTGCTTTAATGAGTCCAAAGACATAAAACTAGAAGGTTTTTCATGATTATAGAGCCTGGAAAAACACTTAAAAGAGAACTCTCTCAGTTCCTTTTTCATAAAGTAGTCTGACGAGACCGAAAAAGAGATAAACTATCGCTCAATAGACGTTTTCTTCAAATACTTTAATGAGCGTGAAAAGAACAAGGTCGCTCAGTAATCTTTTCATGTTTAGAGAGTCTGAAAAGAACTTAAAGGTAACTCCAAGGTTGTCCTTTTTCATAATGGTAGTCTCGTGAGGCCGAAAAAGAGATAAATTATCACTCGAAAGAAGCCCTTTCAAACCTTTTAATGAATGGGAAAGGAAGCAAGATCATTCGACAATCTTTTCATGTTTAGAGAGTCTGAAAAGAGCTTAAAGAAGACTCCAGGGGGTTCCTTTTTCGTGTATCCATACAGGTCCGAAAAAGAGATAAAAGTTTACCCGGATGCATTCTCATGTATTTACGAGCACGAGAAAGAACAAAGACTAAGCTCAGTATTTTTCCCCCAGCTTGAAAGCTAGTGACTTGACTCCAAAATGATTATCAAAGGCTGGAGACATGCCCCCCAAGCTTCAATTCATTCACCGACTTTGATGTTGTCACCAATTTCTGTGCTAGATGGAGAAAAAGGATACAGGTGGATGAAATGAAGGTTAAAAAACGAGACTTAACGAAAGACTCGAATCGACATCTACGAGATCTGACGAAAGACTCAACTTGAAGGGAAAGGCAATTGTTTCATTTTTTAACGAGCTTGACACAGGAAAAGAATTATGCTCAAGGTTCCATTTTCGATCCCCAGATTGCTGTTTCATTTTTTAACGAGCTTGCTACAGAGAGGAAAACTATGCTCAAAGCCTCTGTTTCATTTTTTAACGAGCTTTCCACAGAGAAGAGAAAACTATGCTCATGGTTTTGTCTGGATCATGGCTTCCAAGAGGATAATACTCTGGAAGGGTACCATGTCAAAGGAGAAAACATGGTCATGGCCTCCAGGAGATCTTCGTTGGATGGAAGATAATCACTCAAGAAGGAACACATGTCGAGGGTCACGATAGGAGGAAGGAGATCAGGCTCCAATAATCCTACCGAAGAAATCACCATGTCCACTACCGGATCGAAATCATCAAAAGTTGAAATCATGGGAGACAACGCCACATAATTGAAATGCGGTGAGGGTGATACTGTCTACATATAAGAACCACTTACAGAGGTAACCCAGTCAGGGCCGATGAATGAAAGTTGATCAATAGTCACAATTCTTACATTGTGAGGGAAATATATCACATGGAAAAGAGTGGATACAATAGCTTTCATGGCATAGACATAATCCCGCCCAAGGAGTAAAGTGAAATCCAAGGGGTCTCGGACTACCATGACATCGATAAAGACAGTTTTCCCTCCCAAAGTTATAGGAAACTGAGGAAGGATCCCTAAAGGTTGACTAGTCCTTCTGTTAAAAGCTAATAGATTCTGTGTAACCGGTGCAAGATGCAGACAACCCAAAGCGTACCAAACAACAAAAGACAAAATACTAATGGACACACCTTCATCTATAAGCATTTGAGGAATGTCCCGACCACGAACCTGTACTGTAATCTGGAAAGGATTGTGAGAGGGAAGACGAGGTCTAGTTAGCACACCCAAATCAAAAAGGATGGCTTCAGTACTTGGAGGGGGTTTTGCAGGAGAAGGAGGAGTGCCCCTCAGCACAGTAAAGTCTGTATTAATGAGAAAAACATGGGCAGTATCAGGTTTACTCTCTAGAGGGAGAGTAGGATCGACCGATGATTGGATCGGATCGACCACGCAGACACTCTTCAAAGGAAGAGTGAGATTGACCGATGATGGAATCGAATCAACCACTTTGGAATTCTTTGGATGAAGGGTAGGACTGACTGAGGAAGGTACTGGATCAGCCACTTTAGCATTCCGCAATGGAGGAATGGGATTGATCGATGGTAGAACTGAATCAACCACTTGAGTTTCATTCTCCAAGGGAAGAATTGGGTCGACGGGTGGAAACGGATCGACCGCTTTGGTGTCACTCTCTAACGGGAGAGTGGGATCGACCGAGGATGAAAAAAGATCGACCACTTTGGTGTCACTCTTTTGATGAAGAGTGGGGCTGATCGATGATAGAACTGGATTAACTACCTGGGTTCGTGGTTCAATCGAGGAGGAAACTAGATTGACCACCTGATCAACCGGACTGACTGGGGATGGAACTAGATTGACCAGTCCATCGACTAATGATGGGTTGGGGGAAAGCTTATGATAACCTTTTGGAAGTTGAAGTTCTTCCAAAAGAGAAGAAAGCTTGTCCATACGAGGGCAAAGGTGAGAGTAATGATCACCTTTACATAACATGCAAGGGAACTTGACAGTTTGCTTCTTCTTACCAATCTGAACATCACTAGTTGACGGGGTATCATCGACATGACCAACAGAGGCCGATGACACAAAGGACCACATTTCTAAGACATGGGTAAGACTGGGACAATCCCTCAAAAAGTGGTCACCCTTACAAAGACTACAAGGGAATTTGGGTTTTGGATTCTTCATTTTAATCTTGTTGACCTCATCAACACTCCCAGTACTATTAACAGTAACTGGTTTCTTAGAGCCAACATATGATGTTGTTGGGGTCTTTGTCTTTTTCTGGTTCTTCTTCTTCTTCTCTTTCTATTTCTTCTTCTTCTGATCAACTTGGCTACTTGCTTTAGATCTTTCACTAGGCAAAGAAGGAGAAATGGAAGGAGACTTGATGGATGAAGAAGGCGAAAAGTCGACATGAGGTTGATGTGTGGGTGGTGTATTGACATCCAAAGTATTAGGTGCAACTGAAACATTGGGAGGATTCAGGATCACCGGAGTGGGGAACAACCA
>JASDQU010104446.1:123494-148235 GCA_032191745.1 Picea mariana | reverse complement strand
TTGGCTACTTGCTTTAGATCTTTCACTAGGCGAGGAAGGAGAAATGGAAGGAGACTTGATGGATGAAGAAGGCGAAAAGTCGACATGAGGTTGATGTGTGGGTGGTGTATTGACATCCAAAGTATTAGGTGCAACTGAAACATTGGGAGGATTCAGGATCACCGGAGTGGGGAACAACCAAACTGGTAATCCAATAGTGAGTCTTGGAAGACTCAGTGTGGAAACATATGGAGGACCAAAGTTTCCAAATGAAGGAAAGGTATAAGGTTCCCCAGGAGAAGGGGCTCCTCCATTGGTACTCCCAGGATTCGATGCCATTAACACAGACTCGACCTAAGGTCCACTAAGTAAAACAAACAACACACGCTATGAATCTAAGAAGCAATCAATCAAACAAAACCTTCCCATGATGAAACCACTAGTTGGTGATGAAATCCAACGTCGCGAGATCAAAATAGGAAGGGGTGGGGATAGAGCGGGTGGATCAGTTACGTTGGCAACCTGCTTAATGGGCTTACGCCTTGGTGCAAGATTCCACGCAGTAATTGTGGATTTACCCTCCAAGGAGCCCGAGTGAGTTTGACCAATGTCTGTTCTAGGTACAGTGAGACTTCCCTTTACTGTCACCTTGTGTGAGACCCTAAATATTGTGGCTACTAAGGTCACCAACTCGTAGTCATCCCCTGGGCGGATACAGTCGACAGTCCAATCGAAACGCATGGGCAGGATAACAAGTCCGAAATCAACTTGAAAGGCTCCCACACATAATCGTGGGTATACCTTCCAGTGACCCCCAATATACGATCCGACCACTACAAACAGTTGGGCCACGGAGGGATAATCTCCGTAACTCACCCGAATGCGACCTTGTGCGTAACCCCTGTGTGAGAGGGGGATCCCAGGCAGACTAATACGACAATTGGATTTGACTCTCCCTACTGCAAGATACTAAGTTTGTTCGATAGCTTTGGAAAGTTATCCTTTCAACCTATTCCAAAGCCCTACACCTTAAAATAATGTAGGTTTGCTAACAAAGATGTAAAAAGTCTGATAAATTTTAGTTAAGCATTGATTTTAATGGCTGTTGTTTACTCAGAGGGTGTACGAAAGTGAAACTGATGGAATGATGACTCAATTCCCAAAAATATGCATGAAATATGATAAGCAATCATTTCCTTTCAATGAATACCTATTTAAGGGAAAGAGGAAGAGTCGTTTTCACTATCAAACACTTGATAAGGAATGCCCTCAATCAATTTTTTCCTCAATCAAATCCAATATGATGCTACAACATTTCAGAAACACAAACTAATATGCAAACTAATCATTAAGATGTACTTTTTGTCATTTTCATGCGAATGATAATCAATTCAATGCAAAATTTCTCTTGCCAACTACCCTTTCAGATCAAGGAGATTCAGACCAAAAAAATGTAGATTTCGCACAAACAACACACCCTTTTGCAATCAAACAAGAGAAAGAAAACCAAAAACGTAAAAGGAAGGAGAAAGATATTGGATCAGATGACCTCAAAGAACCAAATGAGAAGAGTTACAGACTTCTAAAGTCCTTCACTAGAGTTCTCACTCAGTTGGATAGGAGAGAAAAAAGCAGGGGATCGATTTCAAGCTTTGAACAACAAAAACTCAAAAAGAATGAAGAAGGTCATAAAATCTGAGAAAAAAGATGTTTACTTCTCAATATGAAGCATGTCAAAGGTCAAAGGAAGAATGATTGAATCACAAAACAACTCAGCAAGTCAAAAAACAGGGTTTTGACCTCCAAAAATTGCAATTTTTGAAGAGATTTTGGGCAAAAGAGGGCTGGTGCTCTGGTATAAGGGTCACCAGAGCATTATAAATATCTTCTCAATAGCTTAAGGGAGCACTGGTGCCCTGCTAACAAGGCAGGGGAGGGCTGGTGCCCAAAAACTCACAGAAATGTCCAAAAAAACCTTAAATTTCAGTCAAATTTTGACAAACAATCTGAGTGTGATGGGGTAAAGAGTCAATCAACATATGAAATCAAACATATGATATGAACAAGATCTTAAAAAAATCAAAGGGTAAGACAAGTTCTATGAGGAGAAATCAAAACTGAAAAGTTCCTATTCGTTCCCCAGTGGAGTCGCCAATTTCTGTTGAAGGAAAATCTCCCTGCGGACAGGTAGATCTCCTCAAAGAGTTAGACTCTTAACTCTAAGACAGAAAGTGCTTATCATGGTCACTAACTTCCTTTTAGATCTAGGTGGGCTAGTGTGTGAGGAGAAAGGAGAAAAGAAGTACCTTTTACCGGTGTTTGTCCTTGCACGCTCTGAGTTGAGATCCAATCTTTCGCTCTTCGATAAGCCCTGTAGACAAACAAAGTACGACCACTTCCTAATCTATCAAGATTAGTTTGAAATAGATCTATCTACTAAAGAGACAAATTCATGTGAGATTGAAAACGAATTAGAAAGAAACAGGCCAAGCAAATTATATTAATGAGGACAAAACATTGCTTACAACTGTAGATGGATTGCAGCAGTTATGCCAAGTCCTCCTTGTCTACCCCTTGCTCAAAAGATCCACGATCCGAATGATGATAGCTTCACTGATTTCTCCATATCAGATCATAGGTCTCTTGCCTCCAAAATATCTCTGTTCCAGCACCACTTATGAGATCATAAGTTTGGTGTGATTCTCCTTTTTCAGTCCCCTTTCACCATTAGAAAGCTTGCTTATATAGCCTTGGAGAGGCTTTAACCACTTGATATATCCTTGGGGAAGTTGAGGATTTTCCTCCTTCAGTTGAGGATCTGCCCTAAGATCATGGCTGGACTAGGGATTCAAATCCAACTGCCTTCCAAGAATGAAAGAATCCTTCCCCCATTCATCTCAACAACTTAACAACTGCCCAAAATAGGTAGCGCTCCCTCAAAAGGGCCATCAAAGAGCTGTAGTGATCCCTAGTAGGCTTTAGGGGGGCGCCAACGTTTTCAAAATCCATAGTGCTCCCTCAATAGGGCCAAAGGAGCTTTACAATGCTCCCTGACAGTGTAAGGGGGAGCGCCAGCGCTCCCAGAAGAGGTATAGGGGAGCGCTCTCCTTCAAAAGCTCAGTTTTTGAGGTGCTTTCAGATGGAAAAAGGTTTGTAAGCCTGCTAACTCATTTCTCCTCTTCCAAATCAAATGTTTGAGGTGTTTTAAGTTTCCTTCTCATGTCGTTATAGGCACGACATAGGCATCTTGGCAGTATGCTTCCTTGACACTTGTGACACTTGTGACCTTGTGAGGAAAATGCAACACTTGCGACACTTATAATGACGACACTTGCGACACTATCAAAGTGAGTATTTTTGATGTGTAACATAGGAAATAAGTGATAGATCCTTTCCTTTTGGATACCATAATCCAAAATTTTATGTTCCTTTGAAATATCTGAAAATCCTCTTCACTGCTAATATATGTGATTTCTTTGGTGCTGCTTGAAATCGTGCCACTTGTCCAAATGCCTGCATTACATCTGGTCTGTATGCTGTCACATATAGTAGGCTACCAATCATTGACCTGTATTATCTCTGATCTATAGACTTTGAATCATCATCTTTGCTCAACTTGCAACTGGTTTGCATGGGAGTGATAACTGGTTTGCAATCTTCCATTCCGAGGCTCTTTAGAATTTCTCTAATATACTTGGTTTGAGAAATAAAAATTCCTTGGTTGCTTTGACATATTTGAAGATCCAGAAAGAAGGATAGTTCTCCAAGTAATGTCATTTCAAATTCATTCTGCATGTCCTTTGCAAATTTCTGGCTTAACCTATCATCAATACTTCCAAAAATAATATCATTAACATAAATTTCAATTAATAAAACAATATCTTGAGTTACCTTGATGTAGAGGTTGTTGTCTGCACTTCTTTTTCCGAACCCTGCATGTTGTAGATATTTATCCAGTCTAGAGTACCATGCTCTAGGAGCCTGTTTTATACCATACAAGGTCTTCCTTATTTTGCACACATAATCTGCGTTCTCTAACAACTAAAATCCTTTTGGTTGTTCAATGTAGACTTCTTCTTCAAGTTCCCCATTTAGAAAATCTGATTTTACGTCCATCTGATACACTTTAATATTTTTGGAGCATGCGTAAGCTAAAAGCAATCAGATTTCTTCCATTCTGGAAACTGGGGAAAATGTCTCTTCAAAGTCGATTCCTTCAACCTGTGCATATCCTTTACATACCAATCTAGTTTTGTTTCTTGTAACCTACCCATCTTCATTCAATTTATTCCTGTATACCCATTTTGTGCCGATCACATTCTTATTCTTTGGTCTTGGAACGAAATCCCAAGTGTCATTTTAATGTATTTGATCCAATTCTTCATCCATGACCTTATTCCAAAATTCATCCTTGCTGGCCTTTTCAAAACAGGTTGGTTCAATCGTAGATGAGAGTTCTAGGTGCATTTTTTTAGGTGAATAGATTCTTCTTCTACTCTCAACTCCTGCATCTTTGTTTTCGATAATCTGATCTGAAGGATGACTCTTTTATACTCGTCTTCTATGTGTATTTGGAGGCACTTGTTGAACTTGCTCTTTTCCTTCTATCGGATCCTCTTCATCTTCCCCTTCTACTTCTTTTTCATCTTCTACTTCTTGTTCGTAAAGCTGTTCCATTGATTCATTTTCTTCTTCCTTTAATTCTTGTCTATTTCTTTCATCATTTTTTATGTTTATGCTTTCCAAAACTTTTTTCAATCTCAGGTTGTAACACTTGTATGATTTCCTTGTACTTGAGTAACCAACAAGTACTCCTTTGTCCACACGAGAGCCAAACTTCCCATTCTGCCATCTTCTCTTTTGATGCAACATTTGCTTCCAAAAACTCTGAAGTGCTTCAAATTTACTGGTCTTCCTTTACATATATTGTAGGGAGTTTTGTCAGTGCTGTTTTTGAGCATTACTCTTTTTTGAATGTGAACTGATGTATGCAATGCCCGTGTCCAAAAGATATCTATCAATTTGGAATCCATTAGCATTGTTCGAGCCATTTTTCTTTCTTTCAAAAACTCCATTCTGTTGAGGTGTCTTAGCAACAAAGAATTGCCTTTTTATGCCATGATTACTGCAGTAGTCCCTAAATTCCTTTGAAGTGAACTCTCCTCCATTATCAGATCTCAAGCATTTGATTTTTGAATCCATTTCATTTTCAACCAGAAGTTTTCAAAAGCTTCAGACTTATTCCTGAGAAAGAAAACTGAAATCAGTCTTGTATAATCATCAGCTAATAACATAAAGTATTTCTCACCTTTTAATCCCTTTGTTATAGTTGGTCCAACTAGATCAATATGCACAATTTCTAGAGGTCTTGTCATTGAATATTCTTTTGATTTAAACCTGGTCTTTGTTTGCTTTCCTTGTGGACAATGCTTGCATAAAGTGTTGATTAGTTTCATGATCTGGGACATTTCTCTAACTGCTTCCCTTTTGCTAACTTTGACAAGGTTATCAAAATGTATGTGACCCATTCTTCTGTGCCATAGCTAACTTTCATCTTCATTTCCTAGCAAACACTTTTCATTTCCAATTTCACTTAATACATATATGTTGCTTGAAGTTCTCGCAACTGTTGCAATCAATTTTTCTGAACCTTCTTTTCTTATCTCACACTTTTGTGAATTGAAAGTAACTTTGTGAACTTGGTCACACATTTTAATCACACTTAGACGATTATGTTTCATATCTTCTACTAGTAGAACATTTTCTACCTTGGTATTCTTGTTCCCGATTCTGGCTGTGCCTTTTTGAATGATTTTAGCTGAATCATCATTTCTGAAGGAGACCGATCCCTCTTTTTCCTTTATTAATGTAAGAAACCCATCTCTGTAATCTGTCATGTGTTTTGAACAACCACTGTCAACATACCAACCACATTTCTTCTGCTTAGCTTGTAGAGGGAGTGTGCATTCTTCATTGCTATACTGATTCTACTTTCTTATTTATGTCCTTTTTTGAGGTTCTTGTATGTGACTATTGTTGTTTTGTTGTGGTTCTCTAGGAGGGACTATCATTCTGCAATCTTTGGCCATGTGTCCAAAGTTATTACATTTGTAGCATTCCACTTCAGTGCTCAAAGATTGAAACCTGTTGTAACTTCTTCTCTGTGTTTCACTAGGCCTTCTTGGATAACCCTTTTTGTGTATGACTTTCAAAGTTGTTTATGTTCCTATTGTTAACTCTACAATTCAAAGCTTTATGTCCAAAATTATTACATGCATAACATAAACCAAAAATATAGTTTGATACATAGGAGTTGAAGATCTTCTGAAATTAGGTACTCTAATGAATCCTTCTTCTTTCTAAGGCCTATTTTTTTCTGTCGGTCGTTGATTTGAAATCTGAATCTTCTCGGTGGAGGAGTCTCCCTGTAATTTTCTTTGTAGACCTTCCTATCCCCTTTGATTGTTTCTGCATATCTTTTGGATATGTTTTTTGTTTTTTTGTTTTGGAGCTTGATCCCTTTTATGTCTGATTGTATCCAAGTTAGAACTTGTCACGATGATGTTTTTGACTACTGATAATGTCATTCAAAATTTTTGAGTTGTTTTGCATATTTTTCTTTTGAAGATCCTTTCTTAATGTGACAATTTCTGCTTCCAAATTTTCAATGATCCTGTCTCTTCCTTCTAGCTGTTCTTTGAGTGCTTCTTCAATTCTTTTATCTTCTTCAATTTGAACCTTCAAATTTGTGATCATTTGTTCTAGTTCCTGAGTGTCTTCTTTCTTGTCTAGTTCCGCTTGTAGTTTCTTGTTTTTCTTCTTTTCTCTTCTGATAACTTCTATGACACAAAACAATTCTTCTCGGTAGTCAACTTCTGTCTCTTCATATTCTTCTTTGGCCTCTTCATATTCTTCTTTGGAGTCTTCTTTATCTTACTTGTACTTCCATGAATATAACTCTTTCTGTCTCACTACCACTGTCTTCAACTTCATCCAATGATGAGATGTCTTCTTTGGTGCATAAGCTTTTCTTGAAAACTTTCTTTGTGATTCTTTTGCTTTTATATGTTTGTTTGATATTTGGGTAACCTTCATCATTTCTCTTTTTCTTATGAGGACATTTTTTATCAAAATGACCAATACCATCACAATTAAAACAAATCAAAGGAAACATACCTCTATACCTGCCGTTGGTTCCCTTGTTCAATCTTCTGACAAATTTGGCCGCTTCTTCATCATCTTCTGAGACGTCACTGCTGGTGCTATGTCATTTTTCTTTTTGCTTTCCCTTTTGCTTTGACCTTTTGGATTCTTTGAAGGATGTTTCTTTTATATCTGGATTTTCCTGTTCAATTCTTATTTCATATGCTGTGAATATTCCATGTAGTTCGTCCATGCTTATTGAGTTTAGATCTTCTATTTCTTCTACCATTGATATCTAAGGGTGAAATCTGATAGGAAGAGATCTTAGTACCTTTTGAACAATTACAAATTCTTTGATTCCTTCTTCCAATCCCAAGATTGGATTTACTGTTTCATCGACTCCTAAAAAGTAAGATGCAATGTTCTCATCTTCCTTCATCTTTAGTTTTTCAAACTGACCTCTGTAACTTTGAAGATTTGCTGCTTGGACTTTTGAATCTCCTTCATAAATGTTTCGAAGTTTATCCCAAATATCTTTAGTGGATTTACAATGTGCAGCTTTGGTGAATACCGATTCTCCAAAACCATTTAGAAGTGCATTTTTGGCTATGGAATTATTCTGACCGAGTTTCATTGCTTTGTCATTTGTTGGCAAAATTGCTGGTGCTGTGTATCCATCTACATTGATTGCCAAATTTTAAATCCTTGTGCCTGTATATATGTCTTCATCCCTATGCTCCAAAATGCATACTTCTGTCCATCAAACTGTGGTATTCCATTTTTATACATGTTTTTTCTCTCCATGATGTACCTTTCAGTGGTTAAACTCATTTCTGAAAGAACCCGCTCTGAAACCAATTGTTGGATTACTGAGAGAGGGGGGTGAATCAATAATAGAACAATCTAATCCTTTTTAACCATATAATGAAAGTGTTATATCATTGTAGAATTATCATCTGATATTTGCAGAGTAAATAAACAATGAACAAATGAACAATCATACACATACACAGTACATCAATGTTTTTACAAGGAAACTCAAAGCAAGAGAAAACCACATAATGATTTTTCTTATATGTCTTGAAGAATTACATTCATTAGATGCACCGACTTCCTTTATTTTCCATCTGCAACTGGAAGGAGGCTCCAATCCCATAGTTTCTTAGGCTACAACCCGAGGGAATCTCCAACTCCCCAATTCTCTAGCTATAAACAAAAGGATGCTACAACTCCCTATGTTTTCCAGCTACAATTGGAAGGTGGCTACAACCACATGTCCTTTCCCCATCCAACCACCCTAACATATAAGTAGAATGATGGAACCACTGTCACAATATCCCTGTGAGATATACTGCTGTAAACATGTACCAATCAACCTGCAACAAACAACCTATACAAATAACCTTAACCATGCATCAACCATGCATCAACATGTACCATAATCAAGTGCATCAATCATGCACCAACCTGTACCAAACAAACTGTAATATACTTGTACCATAAAAAAGTGCATCCACCATGAACCAACCTGTACTTCAACCTCAACCAAAATCCCTCATCAATTTCATCATCCAAATATGATTTGTAACTCTGTAATATACCTAGTGTATATGATCACATACCTGCAAACCTTTCTTAACTTTAACAACAAGAGACTAATGTTTTCATCAAACTTTACTTTAGTCTCACATGACTAGTTTTGGATTAGTCAACAACCCTAACTTGAAATAATCATAACTATGTACCTGTAATGAATAAAGATACGAAAATAGCACACAATGTTCTTAAGTGTGTTTTATGCAATTCCTCTTGGTGTCACTACTTGGAACCTCTCAGAAAAGGAGTTATAGCAAAAATGACATAGCTTTTTGAATTCTGACTTATTCTAGAGAGTGAACTTGTAGAGCATGCCCCACATGAAATATTTGTTGTATGGATCTGACAATTTTACACAGAATACTAAAGACTGTACTCTAATAAACACATTGGTATTACTGAATTTGGATCTGTTATGAAGAAGTTATGACATTTTTACCCGAAACACCTGTTTTAGACTAGTTTTAGGACTAGCCACAAACCTTATTTTCCACGGAGTGTAAATCCAAAAATGCAACGAACCACAAGTTGAATTTTTTACCAAAAATACTTGGATATGTTTCCTCAATGGACTCCCAATTTCACGGTCTGAATCATTCTAGAAAAAATGTTATAGCGAAAATGGTGAGATGACCTGTAAACAACATACCTTAGAAAGCATCATCAAAATATTTTATCCTCCCTTGAATGTCGACCTTCTTTACTTCACCTTCCCTCTAAAATTCGACTTAGATATCATTTGGTTATCTCATTCACATGTAGATATTCAATATGCTCAAGTGTGTTTGAAATGAGAGAGCCTTGCCTCTTATTTATACTTTCATGTAGCTTTCTTAGAAGCATCTTCTTGACCACTTTGTCCACATAGTCACCTATGTCCAACTTTGCCCAATTTTCCACTTGTCCATATATCCAATAGCCACTTGACTACTTAACCCATTTTCCTCATTTTAGGGTTAACCTTCTTATAACCACTTTCTATAATTAGAAAGTTCTCCATTTACTTTATTATTTAAATAATCCTCCTTGGCTTTGTCACTTCACTTTATTATTTAAATAATCTTCTTTGACTTTGTCACTTCATTTTATTATTTAAATAATCATTCTTGACTTTTTCACTTCACTTTATTATTTAAATAATCCTCTTTGACTTTTTCACTTCACTTTAATATTTAAATAATCCTCTTTGACTTTGTCACTTCACTTTATTTATTAAATAATTTCTTCTTTGCAAGCACTTTGACTTCTTTGACCTTTTGGGGCTTCAAGCCAACAAATGAGGGTCCTCCAATTTCGTAAGGCCATAACTCTCAAACCATGAGGAGTTATGTGACATTCTACATACCACCACAAATGGCATGACATGTACTATCCATCTAGAATAGTCTTACCTAAAAATATATCAATACTCATACCATTATAGATCAAACAAACGTGGATCCATTACCCAAAACTTTGTGCTACCAGAATTTGTTGTTGAACTTTCTTCAAGGGTTGACATCAATGACAACTGTTAGGCGGAAATATTGTCATTTAATTCCGTTGTAGTATTTGCCCAACTATTTAATTTGTCAATCTGAGGTTCATAGGATTACGAAGCACACACACTATATATGCAGGACTGAAGTAGAACTAATCTAATCTAAATTGTTGAAATGAAATTAATCTAGGAAAGCATTGAAAGAGTAACTAGGAAAGAAGGAAATTAATCTAGGAAAGCATTGGAAGACTAACTAGGAAAGCAGGAAATTAATCTAGGAAAGCAATACAACATGTGAAGAGATGAATGGAAAAAGACATATGTGAGCTCACACAATATATCAATCTCAAATTATATTACAAGAGTCAAATGACAAAGCATGAAAGAATAACAATGAAAGAATCAAAGCTAAGAATCCCCTTCTCCTAATTACAAGACTAAATTATGAATAACATGATTTCTAACTTTCCAAGCTAATCTCCATTGTGAATTACATGACTCTTCATGAAAGGAGAGCACTCTCTTATATACATGAAAGTCTTGAAGAGTGTCATAATTATAGATCCACTATTCTCTCAACTTATTTCTTCAAATCCTCCACTCATATCTTGGATAAGATATCCTATCAAAATCTTCATGATCTTCTCCTTTGAATATGCTTTGAATGATTGTCCCAAATATTCTTCAAATCTTCAAAGATTGAATATGAAATTCGAATTTGAGGCTAGGTGGTAATATTTGACTTTGTTGAAATCTTCACATATGCCCGCACACATCATCAAACTCATCCAACCTTGATATATAATGAAAATATGTCATTTTTCTAATATTTAATCACAAATTCGCTTATGATACTAAAATGAATACAATGGAAAATAATAAGGAGAAACCCAAGTATTATTATGGAAATGGTATGATGGAAGGTTAGTGGGACGATGAAATGTAAGGAATAGTGAAGGAAAAAGAGGATATAAAAGTGACATTTCTGAGGCCCAACAACAACCAACCCAATTAATCAACAATCTCCACCTTTGGCATTGATGACAACACTCTGATGCAATACATAAATCATATCACTCATGCTCCCCATGGAACCATTCCTGCATCTCTTTGACCAACTCTCCCTCTGGAATCATGCCTCTGTTCTTTGCATCTGATAAATATCTCCCCCTTTGTCATCAATGTAAAATATATCTTTCCATTCGGGTTTTCTCCCCCTAACTAACTCGTATGATCTCCCAACCTGAACTGTCCTCTTTATGGTGCTTCCTCATGTACATCTAAGACATATAAGATAAGCATTAAAAATCATTCATTCTAGAGTATAAATAACTCTGAGTCTTTGGTGAAGATACTCAAAGGATTCCTATCGAAGTGGTTTTGTAAAGATGTCTGCCACTTGTTCTTTTGTGCCCACATATTGAACTCTGATGTTATTTTCTGCAACCTGTTCACATAGAAAGTGATACTTGATTGGAATGTGCTTCATCTTGGAGTGCATCACCGAGTTATTTGAGATACTGATGGCACTTGTATTATCACAATAGATTGGAATGGGCTCATAATACTCAACCTGTATATCTATCAGAGTTTGTTTCATCCATAGAACCTATGCACAACATGTTGTTGCTACAATATACTCTACCTCAGTTGTAGATAAATATATTGATGATTGTTTCTTGCTTAGCCATGATACTAAACACTCACCCAAGTAGAACGCTGCTCCACTGTTGCTTTGTCGGTCATCAATGCAACCTGCCCAATCTGCATCTGTGTAGGTAATAAGTGATAGATCCTTTCCTTTTGGATACCATTATCCAAACTCTTATGTTCCTTTGAGATATCTGAAAATCCTCTTCACTGCTAATATTTGTGATTCCTTTGGCACTGCTTGAAATTGTAACACTCCCACGATAGGCATAAATAAACTTTCGCTTTTCCTTAACTCTCTCTAGGTTCTCTCTTCTTCAATTTCACGGTCGTCCAAACCCGTAGGCTCTTTCCTAGCCCCTTTGAAGAGTATGGGAAATAGGTACTACCTCTCCATGCTATCCCCTTCCTTCATACTAACTCAGGTTATGACCACAGGCCTAACAAAATAGCGCTTCGCGACTTCGCCATTTCGCATGTCGGGTAATTGTGCATGAGCCAACCTCGACCCTCTGACTCCCGAACTCTCGAACTAGAGCCTACTGCATGTTATCTCTTCTTTGAGCCTTCACCAATGTGACCTCCGACTATGAACCTAGGCCAATCTCACGAGAGCTTCACGATTTCTCGTGTTGAGTATTTTCATGTGAACCAACCTTGACTCTCTTGGCTTCCGAACTTGCGCTTGTGTTAGATTGATGATCCAAAATCCCCACGATCTAACTATTTTGCTCACCCCTTCGCGTATAGGGACTTCGTCAGATCGATGGTCCAAAATCCCCACGATCCAACAGTTTTGCTCACCCCTTCACGTCTCGACATTTTGGAAGACCACTCACCTCGCTTCTCCCAAATCTATGCTCTCCTCAGATCGACGGTCCATGACTTTCCTCGATCCAACAACTCAGATCAAATCGCAAGTTCTGACTTTGTGAGTCCTCACAAATCTGCCTTTGACTTCCCTGAGTTGCGAGTCAATGAAATGATGATATCTCGCCTCGTATCCTTCCCAGCATTGATGACTAGGATCAACTCCACTCTTCCCCTTGCAAATATTCCAAATCCCAAGTTCTTGAACTCCTGGATCTGCTGCCACCCGTCAACTCTGACGATGGATGGTTCCGATGACTTCAGAACTTGTCATGTGCTCTTTCCTTGGGATTCAACGACTATTGGTCTATGCACGCAGATCTGACGGTTTAGATTCATTATCCTCTTTTCTGCACACTCCTCCCATCTGTCTCTGATATGACGGCCTATATCCTTTCTCATGAATCAGAAGTTCTCATTTCGCGACTTTGGAAAGAAACCTCCTTTGTTCTCCATACTTCTGATTTTTGATTTCCCAAAGTCTCTTTCCCAACGAAAGGAATCAACGGTTTGATATTTATTTAGATCGACGACTCATTATCTCTCCCAAGATTTCGAGTGTGGAATGACTCTCGACCCTTATCCTCCTTGTAGTTTTATTGAATCTAGCGACACACGGTTATCGACGCTTCTCCCTCCTGGGATTTCTACTGTCTGTCCAGGATTTTAATGACTCTTTTCCAAATAACTTGGCGTCGCCCCTTCTGAACTTTCAATTTTTACGAGGTGACCTTGACCCTCGTTCCTCCTTTGAGTTCTTCTTGGCCTCTATCCCTCCTGAGCTTATGGACTGGACACAAGTTTGCCTCTAGGACCTTATCTATGCTTTTGAAAAGTACTTGTCTCTTCTGAGCTTTGTCCTTAGAGAATTTCAAATTCCCATGTACTCTTTTCGTTAATCTGCTCGCGTCGGATCGACGGTCCATGAACTTCCTTGATCCAACGGTCCAGATCACTTTGCAAATTCTAGTTTCGGAGAATCCATCCCCTTCACGATGATTATCAACATTCTTCGAAGTCGAGAATACTAAGGGAGTCGAGGCTTTAACACCTACACCCCTTCTTCAAATCTAATGGTCACGACAGACCTTGGATTCTCCCGAATGGGTCTCATCCATTCATCTTCGTAAGGATATTCCTTTCCAATACTTGAATCTCACTATTCTTCCCGAGCTTTGTTGGCTTTGAAAGGATTAAGAGTTTCACGCTCTTTCTCTTGAATTTAATGGTTGAAAGAATTATTCTCCTTACGTTCATTACCCATCTCTAGAACTTAGGATGGTCTCGATCTCTAGCCACCTTGCAGAGGTTCGGTGCATACATGCACTACCTATCCCGAGCTTAATAGACTTCATCCTCACAGTGATTGTGGGATTCAACCTTCGCAATCAGGGAAGTACTCACTCGAATCTAGGACGATGAGGAAATTCCATGGGGAAATGGATTTCGAAGAATTAAACTAGAGCATAAAGGAAAGATCAAACAGACGTAAAAGTCCTCAAGGAATAAACGCTTACTCTTAACTTAATCATTCAATACAAAAACCATTTATAGGCACATAAATATAGGCATGAATCCATTATTTTACAATTCAAAGCACAAGGTATAAAAACACTTATCAGAACCATAAGGCATGGTGTGACTGCTGAGAGGGGTGCTTGTTTCCACCCAACCATAGGCTCAGTCACTCCTAATGGATTTATCACTGGCCACCCTTGAGCTTAGGCCACGATGCTTTGAGATTCAATCTCTTACTTCCAACTCAACAAAAGTTAGGGATGAAGGTTACTCTCCTTCTCCCAATACAAGAATAGATAAGGATGAAGGTTACTCTCCTTCTCCTAGATCTGTCTCTATTCTCTATGGTTAGAACTCACTGTTTTCTCTTTCAATCCGTCCTCATACCTGAGAGCCTCTGCTCTCATCTTTGCATTCTTAGCAGGTGAACTCTGTCCACACCACACTTCCTTTCTTTCCTTTCTCAACAAGATTGCATCTGGCTTGAATCCCCAAGTCCGTGGTCAGGTCCAGAAGCCTTACAGATGGGAATTATGCCCCATATCCTCATTAACTCTTGAGGAGGCCTTCCCACCTACCAGCCTGACGGGAATTCATTTTCTGGATAGAGGGTTGTTCTGATCTTGAGCGATTTAAATCCAACATGGTACTGGTTCGGTGGAGGTTAACACAATGACTCCTTGTACCCTCTACCACCTTTTAATTAGCAATCATGGCCTCTCTTAGCACATCCCCTTCGTAGTATTCATGCAATAAATATTTCCATTTTCTATTAAAATAATAGAATTTACATTCATCAACCTTTTATTCAAAGGTCCATCAAAACAAACAGTCACACCTTTGAGTTTTCCATAGTTCCCTGGCCAATATAGTTATATTTATAGACTGGGGAAAACTGGGTGTTACAATTCCCTCCACCTTAAAGGAACATCATCCTCAATGTTCTATCTATCAAAATGATATTTATGTACAGAAGTAAACAAAATTGGATATGCTTGTCTCATGTCATCTTCCATTTCCCATGTAGCCTGATCTGGGCCAAAGTGTTTCTATTGCACTTTGACCTGTGAAATGGTTCGGTTCCTGAGTGAGGTTTCCTTCCTGTCTAGTATGCATTGGGGTTCTGGCAGGAATTATCCCTCTGGCTCCACCTGGATCATAGACCAGTCAATTATATGATTATCATCATGTACATATTTCTTCAATAATGAAACATGAAAAATATTATGTGCCTTTACAGTGGGAGGAAGTGCTAGCCTATAGGCTACAGATCCCACTCTATCTAAGACTTCAAAGGGTCCACAATACCGAGGTGCCAACTTGGCACAATCTCCCATTCTCAGGGAACTCTTTCTGGGTCTAGATTTGACGTAAACATGGTCTCCGGTCTTGAACTCTTGGGGAGTTCTCTTTCTGTCAGCATAAATTTTCTGTCTATCGTGAGAAATCTTCAAATTTTGTCTTATCTGAACCACTTGCTGTTCCATTTCTTTCAGTATGTGGGTCCAATTGTAATTCTGTCCACTGGGTTACTCCAATTGATTGGAATATTATACTGTCTACCATAGAGGGCTTCAAAAGGACTCATCTTCAAGGATTCCTGATAACCGCTATTGTAGGAAAACTCTACCAATGGTTGGTAGTCTTCCCACTTCTTAGGTTGATGCATTGCATGCATCCTTAACATGTCTTCTAATATTTGGTTCACTCTTTCTGTCTGTCCATCAGTTTTCGGGTGATAGGCTGTGCTGAACAACAATTTAGTCTCAAAATCGACCATTAGGGATTTCCAAAAGTTTGAAGTAAATTTGGTACCTCTGTCAGATACAATTTCCTTGGGCATGGCATGAATTCTGAATATATCCTTCATGGAGATGTTGACAATATCTATTTCCTTGCAAGTTGAATTAACATGGATGAAATGAGATGACTTACTCAGTTTGTCCACCACGACCATGATAAAATCATTTTTCCTGGTCGACTTTGGTAATCCGGTGATAAAATCCATGGAGATGGTTTCCCATTTCCATTCTGGGATTGGTAGGGGATGTAACAATACTACTGGGTGCCGATGTTTTGCCTAACTCTCAAGCATTCTAGGCACTTAGCTAGATAGTTAGCTATGTATTTCTTCAACCCAGGCCAATAGAATTGTTTCCTAGTGGCCATGATCATCTTCTGATATCCTGGGTGCCCAGTATATGGTCTCTTATGCAGTTCATCCATTATGAACATCTTCAAGTCGTCACAGTTTGGAATGTACAATCTATTTTTGTAAGTCAACAACCCTTCCTTGAGAATTTGGTAGCCTTTGTACTTTATCCCTGTAGGCTCTTGTCGTAGGTATGAGGTCACAATATTAAATAATGCATCTGTCTCTTGTGCATTTTTGACTCTTTCCCTCACATCCATTTCGCAGGTGCTTATTGCTGCCAAATGAATTGTTTTTATACTTCTGCTAAGGGCATCAACCACCCTATTTTCCTTTCCTTTGATGTGTTTGATTTTGAAATCAAACTCACTAAGGAGAGACATCCACCTAGCTTGCCTAACATTGAGTTTTGGTTGATCAAACAGGTGCCTCAACCCACAATGGTTTGTCATAAGCACAAATCTCCTTCCCAGGAGGTAGTGCCTCCACATTTTTAAAGCATGTACTATGGACACCAACTCTAGGTCATGGGTCACATAATTGATCTCATGCTCTTTTAATTTTTGGGATGTGTAGAAAATTACACGTCCATTTTTCATAAGGATTCCTTCGAGTCCTTCCTTGGAGGCATCTGTACACACGAGGAAACCATTATCTGGGTCTGCAATCTTCAGCACGGGTGCATGGGTCAAGAGGTATTTCAATTCCTGAAATCTTTCTTCACATTTTGATGTCCAAATGAATTTAATACCCTTTCTCTGATGGTTAGTGATTGGGTAGCCAATCTTAGAAAACCCTTTTATGAACCTTCTATAGTATCTTGCTAAGCCCATTGAGGATCTAATATTGGATACATCCTTTAGGGTAGGCCATTCCATAATAGATCTGATCTTATTGGGGTCCACTGCTACCCCTTCCTTAGAAATGAAATGGCCTAAGTAATGGACTTGCTTCTGAAAGAAATCGCACTTGCTAAACTTAGTGTAGAGATGATGCTCTCTTAGTGCTTGAAGTACGAGTCTAAGATGTTCTTCATGCTCCTCCCTGTTCTTGGAGTATATTAGGACATCATCAATGAAAACCAACAAAAATTTGTCCAGGAATTTGCTGAGTACATTATTCATCAAGCACATAAAAGTGGTCGGGGCATTGGATAACCCAAATGGCACCACCATGAATTCATAGTGACCATACCTCATCCTGAATGTTGTTTTGTGGATGTCTTCATCCTTAATCTAGACTTGGTGGTATCCAGACCTTAAGTTGATCTTCGAGAAGATGGAAGCACCTCCCAATTGGTTGAACAGGTCATCGATTCTTGGTAAGGGATACTTGTTCTTTATGGTTGTCTTATTGAGTTTTATGTAATCTATTCATAGTCAGAGTGTGCCATCTTTATTTTTCACAAACAAGATGGGCACTCCCCATAGAGATACACTGGGTCAGATGTAGCCTTTTTCCATCATCTCCTTTAGTTGTAGCTTGGTCTCAACTAGTTCTGGCATGCTCATTCTATATGGCATTCTAGATACTGGTACGACTCCTAGTGTGAGTTCTATCGAGAAGTCGATATCCCTTCTCGGGGGTAGACCTGGTACCTCTTCTGGGAAAACTTCCTTGTATTCTCTTAATATGGGGTGGTCCTCTAGGTTTGGTTTGTCATCCTTAACAGATTCCAATACTTGTATGGCATATAAGGAACATCCCTTTCTGCACTACTTTTTCATTTGAAGGGTTGATATTTGCCTCACTGAGACATGCTTCTGAATCCCTTGGAGGGTCGTCTTTCTCCCTTCTTCATTTACACATTCTAAAGTTTTATGATAACAGTCCAATTTAGTTTTGTAAGCATCCAACCAATCCATACCAATCAACAAGTCATAATATCCCAGGGGAAGTATGTTAAGGGTTGCATGGGTGGGCAATCCACCCATGATGAATTAACAGGCTGGTATGACCTCTGCCACTTTTATTTTGTTCTGAGTGGATAATTGCACCAACCATGGTTTAAAATGTCTAATTAATTGCAATTTACACTTATCAACATTCTGAGGGGCCGCATAACTCAAATTAGAACTTGGTTCAATTAAAATAAAAACTAGATGGTCGATGATCATACCTTCCAGATCCACCATTGAAGCTTGGTGGTTGGCTTGATTATTGTCCAAGGTTGCATATATTCGTGGCATGCTCCTAGCCACATCATTGACGGTGGCCACTTCTTGAATGTTGTAGACTTTCTTACTATTCTGTTGTCTGTGTGGGCAGTCCCTCAATTTATGATCCTCTCCACAACCCCAACATTTTAAGGGTTCCTTCTTTAGGTTATCAGTCTTTCCTAGGGTTGTCTTAAACTTTTATTTCCACTTTGAGAGGGGAAATTTTGATGATATTCACTTCTAGTAGGAAGGATCCTTCTAGAATATTTTCCATAGTTCTTAAATCTTGAGGATTTAAACCCCTTCTTATGGAATCCCGAACTACTCCTCTTCTTCCAGTCCTCGTGAGGTCTTGTCTTACTCCCAAATTGTTCATAACAATACCTCTCCTTCTAGATAGTTTCTTCTAAGGTCTTTGGTTTGTTGAACTCAATTATGTCCCGATAGGTATGAGGTAATCCACTAATCAACCATTTCATTTTTACCTTTTCATCTTTTATGTAGGGTACATATCTCAGTAGTTCAAGGAATTTATTGACAAATTCATCTATGGTGAGCTTCCCCAGCCTGAGTTCATAGAACTCCTTAGTATTCCCATCCATGTATCTCTTTGATAGATACAACTTCCTAAAGTATTTCTCAATCTGTTTCCATGATAGGTCCTTCTCATGAATTCCTTTCACATTCCTGAGGTCTTCCCACCAAATGGAAGCCTTTCCATTCAAGTTAAAGATGGCTATTTGAGCCATCAAGTTTTCAGAGTAATCATGGAATATAAAGTATTCATTTAAACCAAGGAGCCAAACTTCAACCTCTTCTCCCATCCTAATCTCTCCATCAAAAGAGGGTGGTTTGGCTTTCTTGAATTCTTCAGGATCATGATTTTTGGAACGCTTCCACTTCTTTCCTTTCCTTTGAGAATGTGAGCTTGCTCTAATACTAGAAGATCCTTCGGATTTTCCATCTTCCTTTCCATAGGACTCTACTGCTGAGTGTCCCCTACCTCCAGGTTGGGCCTTCTTCGAGGAACTTCTCTTAGTGTGATCACTTATGGAGTTGTGTTTTTAGATCTCAGGTGGACTTTGACTTCTCTTCTTACATCGTCGATCCACATGACTGGTTGTGGGTTCATGCTGTAGTTGCCTCTGTATGTCGGAAAAGCTTTGCAACAAGACTGCATTAATTTCTGTCTATTTTTATTTATCCTTTATCATTCTCTTGTTGTCAGCCTTGCAACTCTATAATTCAGCCCCGAGTCTCCTTACAGTTTCAACAGATCTGGAGGGGTTTCCACCACCCTCCTTTCATCAGATTCTTCATCTCTATTGTGGGATACATCCCCCACTTCATGACACATCACCATCATTTAGTCTTGAAGTTTTCTCGTGATTTACTGACTGCTTGAGTGATGAAAAAACACTTATTGTTAGCTAACATTATATTAGTTTATGAACAATACACAGTTCAGATTTCTTAAATGCATACACACAATAGAAAGTTTCATTCTTTTCCTCATTAAAATTTTTAACCATACTTTTTAAGAAGGAGGCCAGATAGAGCATCTCTCTTAAAATCACTCTAAATATGTTTTTTTTTTTAAGTGACTCGTCCATGAGCCCAAGAAGGCCAAGTGTTGTAACCATGCTCTGATACCAATTTGTAACACACCCAGAACGAGCATAAATAAAATTTCGCTTTTCCTTAACTCTCTTTAGTTTCTCTCTTCTTCAATTACAGGGTCGTCTAAACCCACTGGCTCTTTCTTGGCCCCTTTTAAGGGTATGGACAACATGTACTAGCTCTCCATGCTAGCCCCTTACTTCATACGACCTCAGGTTATGACCACAGGCCTAACCAAAAGGTGCTTCACGACTTCACTATTTCGCATGTCGAGTAATCGCGCATGTGCCAACCTCGACCCTCCGACTCCCAAACTAGATCCTAGCGTGTGTTAGCTCTTTTGTTAGCCTTCACCAATGTGACCTTCGGCTATGACCCAAGGTCAATCTCATGAGAGCTTTGCGATTTCACATGTTGGGTATTTGCATGTGAGCCAACCTTGACTCTCCCACCTTCCTAACTTGCACTTGTGTCATATCGACAGTCCAAAATCCCCATGATCCAATGTTTCTGCTCACCCCTTCACGTATCAGGACTTTGTTAGATCAACGATCCAAAATCCCCACGATCCAACAGTTCTGTTCAACCCTTCGCGTATCAGGACTTCACGTCTCAGGAAGTTGGAAGACCACTCACCTCCCTTCTCCCGATTTCCAAATCTATGCTCGCCTTAGATCGACGGTCCATGAATTTCCTTGATCCAATGACTCAGATAAACTCGTGAGTCCTCACAACTCTGCCTGTGACTTCCCTGAGTCGCGAGTCAGTGAAATGATGATCTCTCGCCTCATATCCTTCCCAACACTGATGGCTAGGATCAACTCCACTCTTCCCCTTGCAAATATTCTGAAGTCCGAGTTCTTGAACTCCTGGATATGTTGTCACCCATCAACTCTGACGATGGACAGTTCCGATGGCTTCAGAACTTGTCATGTGCTCTTTCCTTGGGATTCAATGACTGTTGGTACACGCACTTAGATTTGATGGCTCAAATATGTTCTCCTCTTTTCTACGCACTCCTCCCATCTGTCTCTGATATGATGACCCAAATCCTTTCTTGTGAATTGGAAGTTTGCATTTCATGACTTTGGAAAGAAACCTCCTCTGTTCTCCATACTCTCGAGTTCTGATTTCCTAAAGTCTCTTTCCCTACAAAAGGAATCAACAATTCAATATTTACTTAGATTGATGACTCATTATCTCTCCTGAAATTTCGAGTGTGGAAAGACTCTCAGCCCTTATCCTCCTTGCAGTTTTACTGGATCCAACGACACACGGCTATCGATGCTTCCACCTCTTGGGATTTCTACCATACATTCAGGATTTTAATGACTCTTTTCCAATTAACTTGGCATCGCCCCTTCTAAAATTTTGATTTCTACGAGGTGACTTTGACCCTTGCTCCTCCTTTGAGTTCTTCTAGGCCTCTATCCCTACTGAGCTTACGAACTGGAAATTTTTTTGCCTATTGGACCTTATCTATGCTTCTGAAAAGAGCTTGCCTCTTCTGATCTTGGTCCTTAGGGAATTTCTAATTCCCATGTACTCTTTTTGTTAATATTCTTGCGTCGGATTGATGGTCCAAAACCTTCCTCGATCCAATGGTCTAGATCACATCACAACTTTTGTTTTCGGAGAATCTGTTCCCTTCACGATGATTACCAACATTCTTCTAACTCAAGAAGACTGAGGGAGTTGAGACGTTAATGCCTGCGCCCCTTATTCAAATATAATGGTTGCGACAGACCTTGGATTCTCCTAAACAGGTCTCATTCGTTCATCTTCGGAAGGATATTCCCTTCCAATACTTGAATCTCACTATTCTTCCTGAGCTTTGTTGGCTCTGAAAGGCTTAAGAGTTTCACGCTCTTTCTCTTGAACGTAATGCTTGGAAGAATTATTTTGCACACCCCTTAAGTTCATTACCCAACTCTAGAACTTAGGATGGTCTTGGTCTCTATGCACCTTGCAGAGGTTCGATGCATACATGTCTCCTGAGCTTAATAGAATCCATCCTCGCAGTGATTGCGGGATTCAACCTCCACAATCAGGGAAGTACTCACTCGAATCTAGGACGATGAGGAAATTCCCTGGGGAAAGGGATTTCGATCAATTAAACTAGAGCATAAAGGAAAGATCAAACAGATGTAAAAGTCCTCACGGAATGAACATCTACTCTTAACTTAATCATTCAAAACAAAAACCATTTATAGGCACATAAATATAGGCATGCATCCATTATTTTACAATTCAAGGCACAAGGTATAAAAGCACTTATCAGAACCTTAAGGAGTGGTGCGACTACTGAGAGGGGTGCTTGTTTCCACCCAACCATAGGCTCAGTCACTCCCAATGGATTTATCACTGGCCACCCCCGATCTTAGGCCACGATGATTTGAGATTCAATCTCTTACTTCCATCTCAACGGAATTTAGGGACGAAGGTTACTCTCCTTCCAATACAGGAATAGATAAGGACAAAGGTTACTCTCCTTCTCCTGGATCTGTCTCTATTATTTGTGATCAGAACTCATTGTTTTCTCATTCAATCCTTCCTCAGACCCAAGAGCTTCTGCTCTCGTCTCTACACTCTTCGCAGTTCCTCTCTGTCCACACTGCGCTTCCTTTCTTGCCTTCCTCAACAAGATTGCGCGTGGCTCGAATCCCCTAGTCTGTGGTCAGGTATGAAAGCCTTACAGATGGGTATTCTGCCCCATTTCCTCATTAAATCTTGAGGAGGCCTTCCCACCTACTAACCTGACAGGAATTCATTTCCTGGACAGAGGGTTGTTCTTATCTTGAGAAATTTAAATCCAACATGGTCCTAGTTTGGTGGAGGTTAATGCAACCACTCCGGGTCCCCTCCACCTTTTCATTAGCAATCATGGCCTCTCTTAGCACATCCATTTCACAACAATCATGCAATACATATTTCCATTTTTTATTAAAATAATAGAATTTACATTCATTGACCTTTTATTCAAAGGTCCATCAAAACAAACAATCACACCTTTGAGTTTTCCATAGTTCCCTAGCCAATATAGCCATATTTACAGACTGGGGGAAATAGGATGTTACAAAAATCATGCCACCTGTCCAACTTCCTGCATTACATATGGTATGGATGATGTCACATATAGTAGGCTACCAATCATTGACTTGGATTTCCTCTGAACTGTAGACTTTGAATCATCATCTTTGCTCAACTTGCAACTGGTTTGCATGGGAGTGATAACTTGTTTGCAATCTTCCATTCCGAACCTCTTTAGCATTTCTTTGATATACTTGGTTTGAGAAATAAAAATTTCTTTTAAATAATTGATTTGATGTATCTAAAGACCCAAAACGAAGGATAGTTCTCCAAGTAATGACATTTCAAATTCATTCTGCATGTCCTTTGCAAATTTCTGGTTTAACCTGTCATCAATACTTCCAAAAATAATATCATCAACATAAACTTCAATTAATAAAATACTATCTTGAGTTACCTTGATGTAGAGGTTGTTGTCCACACTTCATTTTCTGAATCCTGCATGTTGTAGATATTTATCTAGTCTAGAGTACCATGCTCTAGGAGCTTGTTTTATACCATACAAGGCCTTCTTTATTTTACACACATAATCTGCATTCTCTAACAACTGAAATCCTTTTGGTTGTTCAATATAGACTTCTTCTTCAAGTTCCCCATTCATAAAAGCTGATTTTACGTCCATATGATACACTTTAATATTTTTGGAGCATGCATAAGCTAAAATAAATCATATTTCCTCCATTCTGGCAACTGGGGAAAATGTCTCTTCAAAGTCGATTCCTTCAACTTGTGCATATCCTTTACATACCAATCTAGCTTTTTTTCTTGTAACCTGTCCATCTTCATTCAATTTATTCCTGTATACCCGCTTTGTGCCAATCACATTCTTATCCTTTGGTCTTGGAACCAATTCCCAAGTGTCATTTTTCTCTATTTGATCCAATTCTTCATCCATGACCTTATTCCAAAATTCATCCTTCCCGGCCTCTTCAAAACATGTTGGTTCAATCATATATGAGAGTGTTAGGTGTGTTTGTTCTAGTGAATGTTGGTCACTATAATTTCTTAATTAATTTTAAACAACTAAGTGAAACATAAATTATCAACCCAGGGAAGTCTTTTATTTCAAAGATAACCACGCACTATATATGCTCAATTCCAAAAGAAGCTTAGTGTTGTAGTAAAGAAACTTATACTAATCTTACTTGCTCAAACAAATTGAAGTTCTGTATTAAATCACAGGAAAGTAACTTCCCTATTGCAAACCTTTAAAGATCAAATTAAGAATCTTGGATTACATTAAAAATAATACTTGCAATGGGAAAGAACAACTATTCTGCAATAAGAGAACATGACCCTTACTCTCAATAGAGACTTCAGTATTAACACTCTTTCATGAAAACAACAATGCAGAAAACAATTAACTCTAATTGATAGAAAACAAAGCCACTTAGTTCCTTTCTTTCTAAGCAGGAACCTTGAGCCTTACTTCTGTTTAGCACACTTGTGAGGTTGAGATCTACAGAGAACAGAGCAGCCTGATC
>JASDQU010104446.1:69663-121084 GCA_032191745.1 Picea mariana | reverse complement strand
AGAAAACAAAGCCACTTAGTTCCTTTCTTTCTAAGCAGGAACCTTGAGCCTTACTTCTGTTTAGCACACTTGTGAGGTTGAGATCTACAGAGAACAGAGCAGCCTGATCCCTTCCTTTCTGAGCAGGGATTACTAACCCAGTTTCTGGCTAATATTAATGAAGATCTACAGAAAATAGGGTGCTTTGGTTCTTTCCTTTCTGAGTAAGAACCCTTAACCCTATCCCTGGCTAACACACTTGCAGAGGGAAATGAAATCTACAGAGGACAAGGTGTTGTGATTCCTTCCTGTCTGAGTAGGAACCTTTTAACCAATTCTCTGGCTAGCACACTTGCTGAAAGGAATGAAACCTACAGAGGTCGAGGTAATTGGATTCCTTCTTGTCTGAGCAGGAACCTCTTAACCGAACCTCTAGCTAGCACACATCAGGAAATGAAACCTACAGAGGGCAAGGTGTTGTGATTACTCCCTGTCTAAGTAGGAATCCTTTAACCAAACCTCCAACTAGCACGCTTGCAGCAGTAAACAAATCCTACAGAGGGTATGATGTTCCAATTCCTTTCTGTCTGAGCAGGAACCTTTAATAAAATCTCTGCTAGCATGAAACCATCACACAAGATTGCTGATAAAAGAATCACAAATTCTATTCAATAAACTAAGACAGAGTCAGTAGTGTTTCAGCAAAGCGAAATACATAAAACAGTGTTTTAGCACGCGACAATAAACAAAGCATGAACAGAGATTATGCTAACACACTTCTAACTAACGGGTGAATCTTGTGATGAAGGTGGGCCCTCCCTTCTCACAAGATTCCCCTGGAACGGGAAAGCTTAGAGACGAATAATCAAAACAGTCTTATATTCATCTGTCGAAATATCACATTACAAATTGAAAGAATAGAATACGTCCCGCTTCTCTGGAGTTGCTTCAATACAAAAACTTGGATCCCTCTAATGGTGATTTCCTCTGCTTTAAAGAGGAAATCCCTTCGATACAATCATTACAATGCATCTCAATCCAATCCTAGATCGGATCTTCTTTCTAAATTAGCATAGGATGTCCTGATTTCACGCAACCGAATGCTGAACGAGGTATTGCTGTTACAGCTGGTGTAACAGCTTCTTCTCATTGTTGTTGATGCTGTTTTAGCCACGTGGATTGCGCTCTGACTGTTGACTACTGACTGTGGCGGCTTTCTTGTGTTTCAACATTGTCGGTTCCGACAGTTTCTTCCGTGTTTCAGCATCTGCAACTCTGAACTGTGTAATAGTTCCGTGTTTCAGCATCTTGCGACCTCAGACTGTGTAGCAGCTCCGTGTTTCAGCATCTGTGACCTCGGACTTGTGTAGCAGCTCTGTGTTTCAACATCTGCGACCTCGGACTGTGTAGCAGTTCTGTGTTTCAACATCGGTTCTGTGTTTCAGCAATAGGCCTTGAATGCAAATCTGCAGTTTTGGACACTTGTGCATTTCTAATCAATGGTTAAGTACAAAAGTGATGTAAAATATTATGCAAAACAGATTAAGCATATAGTGATGAGAAAGGACGTTGTATACCTTTGAGGTGATCAGAAAAAGTGGTATTATGAATCTAAATACAAGTGATGAAGGGTATAATAATGGCAAAAAGTGTAGGCAAAAAGGTGCATAGTGTGGTCCTAACAGTGAACAGATTCTTCTTCTAGTCTCAACTCCTGCATTTTTGTTTCCGATAATCTGATCTAAAGGATGATTCTTCTAGACTCGTCTGCTAGGTGTCTTTGGAGGGACTTGCTAAAATTTCTCTTATGCTTCTATCATATCCTCTTCATATTCCCCTTCTACTTATTTTTCATCTTCTGCTTCTTCTTCGTAAAGTTGTTCCATTGATTCATTTTCTTCTTCCTTTAATTCTCGTCTACCAGTTTCATCAATTGTTACATTGATGCTCTAGACAAATTTGTTCAATCTCAGGTTGTAACACTTGTATGCTTTCCTTGTACTTGAGTAACCAACAAGTACTCTTTTGTTCACACGAGAGTCAAACTTTCCCATTCTTCCATCTTCTCTTTTGATGTAGCATTTGCTTCCAAAAACTTTGAAGTGGTTCACATTTGTTGGTCTTCCTTTCCATAGCTCGTAGGGAGTTTTGTCAGTGTTTTTTTTTAGCATTACTACTGTATGCATTACCTGTGTCCAAAAGATACCTATCAATTTGGAATCCATAAGCATTGTTCGAGCCATTTCTTGTACTATCCTGTTCTTTCTTTCAACAAATCCATTCTGTTGAGGTGTCATAGAAACAAAGATTTGCCTTTTTATTCCATTCCTACTGCAATAGTACATAAATTCCTTTGAAGTGAACTCTCCTCCATTATTAGATATCAAGCATTTGATTTTGAATCCATTTCATTTTCAACCATTTTCTTGTAGACTTTGAAGTTTTCAAATGCTTCTGACTTAATCCTAAGAAAAAAAACTCTAGTCATTCTTGTATAGTCATCAGCTAATAACATAAATTATTTCTCACCTTTTAAACCATTTGTTGTAGTTTGTCCAATTAGATAAATATGCAAAATTTCTAGTGGTCTTGTCGTTGAATATTATTTTTATTTAAACATGGTTTTTGTTTGCATTCCATGTTGACAATGCTTGCATAAAGTGTTGGCTAGTTTAGTGATCTGGGGAATTTCTCTAACTGCTTCCCTTTTGCTGATTTTGACAAGGTTATCAAAATGTATGTGACCCATTCTTCTATTCCATAGCCAAATTTCATCTTCCTTTCCTAGGAAACACTTTTCATTTCCGATTTTACTTAATACATATATGTTGCTTGAAGTTCTCGCAACTGTTTCAATCAATTTTCCTGAACCTTCTTTTCTTATCTCGCACTTTTGTGAATCGAAAGTAAATTTATGACCTTGGTCACACATTTAAATCACACTTAGAAGATTATGTTTCATATCTTCTACTAGTAGAACATTTTCTTCCTTGGTATTCTTGTTCCCAATTTTGACTGTGCCTTTTCCAATGATTTTAGTTGAATCATCATTTCCGAAGGAGACTGATCCATCTCTTTCCTTTATTAATGTAAGAAACCCGTCTCTATCACCTGTCATGTGTTTTGAACAACTACTATCAACATGCCAACCATGTTTCTTCTACTTATCTTGTATAGAGAGTGTGCTTTCTTCATTGCTATATTGATTTTGCTTTCTTATCCATTTCCTTTTCTGAGGTTCCTATTTGTGACTTTTGTTGTTCTTTTGTGGTTCTCTAGGAGGGATTGTCATTCCTCAATCTTTGGTCATGTGTCCAAAGTTGTTACATTTGTAGCATTCCACGTCAGTGCTCAAAGATTCAAACCTATTTTAAATTCTTCTCTGTGTTTCACTAGGCCTTCTTGGATAACCATTTTGTGTATGAATTTCAAAGTTGTTTATGTTCCTGTTGTTAGCTCTACAATTCAAAGCTTTATGTCCAAAATTATTACATGCATAACATAAACCAAAAAATATAGTTTGAGACTTGGGAGTTGAAGATATTTTGAAAGGAGGTAATCTTATGAATCCTTCTTCTTCCTAAGGACTATTTTTTTATGTCGGTCATTGATTCTGAATTTTGAATCTTCTCAGTGGAGGAGTGTCCCTGTAATTTTCTTTGTAGACCTTCCTATCCCCTTTGATTGTTTCTGCATATATTTTTGGATATGTTTCTTGTTCTGTTGTTTTGGAGCTTGATCCCTTTCCTGTATGATTGTATCCAAGTCCAAACTTGTCATGATGAGGTTTTTGACTACTGATAATGTCATTCAAAAATTTTGAGCTGTTTTGCATATTTTTCTTTTCAAGATCCTTTCTTAATGTGACAATTTCTACTTCCAAATTTCCAATGATCCAGTCTCTTCCTTCTAGCTATTCTTTGAGTGCTTCTTCAATTCTTTTATATTCTTCAATTCAAACCTTCAAATTTGTGATCATTTGTTCTAGTTCCCGAGTGTCTTCTTTCTTGTATAGTTCCGCTTGTAGTTTCTTGTTTTCCTTATTTTCTCTTTTGATAACTTCTATGGCACACAACAATTATTCTCGGTAGTCAACTTCTACCTCTTCATATTCTTCTTCGGCCTCTACATATTCTTCTTCAGATTCTTATTTATCAAAGTCTTCTAATACCATGAATATAACTCTTTCTGTCTCACTGCCACTGACTTCATCTTCATCTGATGATGAGATGTCTTCTTTGCTGCATAATTTTTTCTTGAAAACTTTCTTTGTGATTCTTTTGCCTTTATATGCTTGTTTGATATTTGAGTAACCTTCATCATTTCTCTTTTTCTTATGAGGACATTTGTTATCAAAATGAACAATACCATCACAATTAAAACAAATCAAAGGAATCTTACCTTTATACCTGTCGTTGGTTCCCTTGTTCAATATTCTGACAAAGTTGGCTTCTTATTCATCATCTTCCGAGACATCACTTCTGCTGCTATGTCCTTTTTATTTTTGCTTTCCCTTTTGGATGCTTCTTTTATATCTGGATTTTCCTGTTCAGTTCTCATTTCATATGCTATGAAGATTCCATGTAGTTCATCCATGCTTATTGAGTTTAGATCTGCTCTTTCTTCTAGTGTTGATATCTTAGGGTGAATCCCATAGGAAGAGATCTTAGTACCTTTTGAACAATTAAAAATTCTTTGATTTCTTCTCCCAATCCCAATATTGCATTTACTGTTTCATCGACTCATAAAATGTGAGATGCAATGTTCTCATCTTCCTTCATCTTTAGTTGCTCGAATTGACCTTTGTAAGTTTGAAGCTTTGCTGCTTGGACTTTTGAATCTCCTTCATAAATATTTCAAATTTTATCCCAAATCTCTTTAGCGGATTTATAATTTGCAACTTTGGTGAATACCGATTCTCCAAGACCATTCAGAAGTGCATTTGTGGCTTTGGAATTATTCTGACTGAGTTTCATTGCTTTATCACTTGTCGACGGAATTGTCGGTGCTGTGTATCCATCTACAATTGATTTCCAAATTTCAAATCCCTGTGCTTGTATATATGTCTTCATCCTTATGCTCCAAAATGCATACTTTTGTCCATCAAACTGTGGTATTCCATTTTTATACATGTTGTTGCTCTCCATGATCCACCTTTCAGTGGTTAAACTGATTTCTGAAGGAACCTTCTCTGAAACCAATTGTTGGATTACTGAGAGCGGGGGTGTGTGTGTGATACATTAATAGAGAAATCTATCATTTTTAACCATATAATGCAAGTGTTATATCAATGCAATATTATCATCCAATATTTGCAGAGTAAATACACAATTGACAAATGAATAATCATACACATACATAGTACATTGATGTTTTTATGTGGAAACCCAAAGTGAGAGAAAAACAAAAAATGTTTTTTCTTATATGTCTTAAAGAATTACATTCATTAGAAGCAAGAACTTCCTTTATTTTCCAGTTGCAACTGGAAGGAGGATCCAATCCCCTAGTTTCTTAGGCTACAACCCGAGGGAATCTCCAACTCCTCAATTCTATGGCTAGAACCAGAAGAAGGATACAACCCCCTATGTTCTCCAGCTACAATCGAAAGGTGGCTACAACCACCTGTCCTTGCCCTGTCCAACCACCCTAATGCATAATTAGAATTATGGAACCACTGTCACACTATCACTGTGAGATATACTGCTGTAAAACTGTACCAATCAACCTGCACTAAACAACCTGTACCAATAACTTGAACCATGCATCAACCATGCATCAACCTGTATCTCAACCTATACCATAATCAAGTGCATCAATCATGCACCAACCTGTACCAAACGACCTGTAATCAACTTGTACCATAAACAAGTGCATCAACCATGCACCGACCTATACCTCAACCTCAACCAAAATCCCTCATCAATTTCATCATCCAAATCTGATTTGTAACTCTGTAATAGACCTGGTGTATATGATCACATACCTACAAACCTTCTTTAACTTTAACAACAAGAGACTAGCATTTTCATCAAACTTTACTTTAGTTTCACATGACTAGTTTTGGATTAGTCAACAAACCTAACTTGAAATAATCATAACTATGTACCTGTAATGAATAAAGATATGAAAATAGTACACAATGTTCTTAAGTGTATTTTATACAATTCCTCCAAGTGTCACCACTTGGAACCTCTCAGAAAAGAAGTTATAGAAAATATGACATACCTTGTTGAATTCTAACTTATTCTAGAGAGCGAACTTGTAGGGTGTGCCCCACATGAGATATTTTTTGTATGGATCTGAAAATTGTACACATCATACTAAAGACTATATTCTAACCAATACATTTGGTCTTACTGAATTTGGATCTATTATGAAGAAGGTATGACGTTTTACCCCGAAACACTTGTTTTAGACTAGTTTCAGGACTGGCCACAAACCCTATTTTCCACAGAGTGTAAATCCAAAAATACAATGACCCACAAGATGAAATTCGTACCACAACTAATTGGATATGTTTCCTCAATGGATTCCCAATTTCATGGTCTGAATCATTATAGAAAAATATTTATTGCGAAAATGGTGAGATGAACTGTAAATAACATACCTTAGAAAACATCATCAAAAGAATTTATCCTCCCTTGAATTTTGGCCTTCTTTACTTCACCTTCCCTCTGAAATTTGGATTAGATATTCTTTGGTTATTTCAGTCACATGTCGATATTCAATATTCTTACGTGTGTTTGAAATGAGAGAGTCTTGCCTCTTATTTATACTTTCATGTAGCTTCCTTAGAGGCATCTTCTAGACTAGTTTGTCCACATAGTCACCTATGTCCAACTTTGCCCAATTTGCCACTTGTCCATATATCCAATAGCCACTTTACTACTTAACCCATTTTCCTCATTTTAGGGTTAACCTTCTTATAACCACTTTCCATAATTAGAAAGTTCTCCATTTACTTTATTATTTAAATAATCCTCCTTGACTTTGCCACTTCACTTTATTATTTAAATAATCCTCTTTGGCTTTGTCACTTCATTTTATTATTTAAATAATCCTCTTTGACTTTGTCACTTCACTTTATTATTTAAATAATCCTCTTTGACTTTGTCACTTCACTTTAATATTTAAATAATCATCTTTGACGTTGTCTCTTCACTTTATTATTTAAATAATTTCTTAATTGCAAGCACTTTGACTTCTTTGACCTTTTGGGGCTTCAAGCCAACAAATGAGGGTGCTCCAACTTCATAAGGCCATAAATCTCAAACCGTGAGGAGTTATGTGACATTCCACATACCACCAGAAATTGCATGACAAGTACTATCCATCTAGAATAGTCTTACCTGCAAATATATCAAAACTCATACCATTATACATCAAACAAACTTGGGTCCATTACCCAAACCTTTGTGCTGTCGGAATTCACTACCAAACTTTCTTCAAGGGTTGACATCAATGAAAACCAACCCAATTAATCAACAATACCCCCCTTTTGAATTGGTGGAAGCACTCTGATGCAATACTAAAATCATATCACTCATGCTCCCCCTGGAACCATGCCTGCATCTCTGTGACCAACGTTCCCCTTGGAACCATGCCTCTGTCCTTTGCATCTAATAAATATATCCCCCTTTTTCATCAATGTAAAAGGTATCTTTCCATTCGGGTCTGCGCCCCCTAATTGACTCATCTGATCTCCCAACCTGAACTGTCCTCTTTATGGTGCTTCCTCGTGTACATCTAAGACATATAAGATAAGCATTCAAAAGAATTCATTTTGGAGTAGAAATAAATCCAAGTCTTTGGCGAAGATACTCAAAGGCTTCCCATGGAAGCGGTTTTGTAAAGATGTCTGCCACTTGTTCTTTTGTGCCCACATATTCAACTTTGATGTTCTTTTCTGCAACATGTTCCCGTAGAAAATGATACTTGATTGGAATGTGCTTCATCTTGGAGTGCATCAGTGGGTTCTTTGAGATACTGATGGTGCTTGTATTATCACAATAGATTGGAATGGGTTCATCATACTCAACCTGTATATCTGTTAGAGTTTGTTTCATCCATAGAACCTGTGTACAACATGTTGTTGCTACAATATACTCTGTCTTGATTGAATATAAAGATAATGATGATTGTTTCTTTCTTAGCCATGATACTAAACACACACCCAAGTAGAATGCTGCTCCACTGGTGCTTCGTTGGTCATCAATGCAACCTGCCCAATCTGCATCTGTGTAGGAAATAAGTGATAGATCCTTTCCTTTTGGATACCATAATCCAAAATCTTCTGTTACTTTGAGATATTTGAAAATCCTCTTCACTACTATTACATGTGATTCCTTTGGTGCTACTTGAAATCGTGCCACCTGTCCAACTGCCTGCATTACATCTGGTCTGGATGCTGTCACATATAGTAGGCTACCAATCATTGACTTGGATTGCCTCTGATCTGTAGACTTTGAATCATCATATTTGCTCAACTTGCAACTGGTTTGCATGGGAGTGATAACTAGTTTGCAATCTTCCATTTCGAACAAATAAAAATTCCTTGGTTTCTTTGATGTATCTGAAGACTCAGAAAGAAGGATAGTTCTCCAAGTAATGACATTTCAAAATCATTTTGCATGTCCTTTGCAAATTTTTGGTTTTACCTGTCATCAGTACTTCCAAAAATAATATCATCAACATAAGCTTTAATTAATAACATACTATCTTGAGTTATCTTGATGTAGAGGTTGTTGTTTTCACTTCCTTTTCTGAACCCTGCCTGTTGTAGATATTTATCCATTCTAGAGTACCATGCTCTATGAGCCCTTTTTAGACCATACAAGGCCTTCTTTAATTTACACACATAATCTTCATTCTCTGACAACTTAAATCCTTCTGGTTGTTCAATGTAGACTTCTTCTTCAAGTTCCCCATTCAAAAAAGTTGATTTTACATCCATCTGTTACACTTTAATATTTTTGGAGCATGCATAAGCTAAATGCAATCGGATTGCTTCCATTCTAGCAACTGGGACAAATGTGTCTTCAAAGTCGATTCCTTCAACCTGTGCATATCCTTTACATGCCAATCTAGCTTTGTTTCTTGTAACCTGTCCATCTTCATTCAATTTATTCCTGTATACCCACTTTGTGCCGATCACATTCTTATCCTTTGGTCTTGGAACCAATTCCCAAGTGTCATTTTTCTCTATTTGATCCAATTCTTCATCCATGACATTATTCCAAAATTCATCCTTGCTCGCCTCTTCAAAATAGGTTGGTTCAATCATAGATGAGAGTGCTAGGTGCATTTGTTCTGGTGAACAGATTCTTCTTCTAGTCTCAACTCCTGCATCTTTGTTTCCAATAATCTGATCTGAAGGATGATTCTTCTGTACTAGTCTGCTAGGTGTCTTTGGAGGCACTTGCTGAACTTTCTCTTCTGATTTTGTCAAATCCTCTTCATCTTCCCCTTCTACTTCTTTTTCATCTTCTACTTCTTCTTCGTAAAGCTGTACCATTGATTCATTTTCTTTTTCCTTTGATTCTTGTCTACCTGTTTTATCAATTGTTACGTTGAAGATTTCCACAACTTTTTTCAATCTCAGGTTAACACTTGTATGCTTTCCTTTTACTTGAGTAACCAACAAGTACTCCTTTGTCCACACGAGAGTCAAACTTTCCCATTCTGCCATCTTCTCTTTTGATGTAGCATTTGCTTCCAAAAACTATGAAGTGCTTCACATTTGCTGCTTTTCCTTTCCATCGCTCGTAGGGAGTTTTTTCAGTGTTGCTTATGAGAATTACTTTGTTTTGAATGTGAACTACTGTATGCACTGCCTGTTTCCAAAAGATATCTGTCAATTTGGAATCCATTATCATTGTTCGAGCCATTTCTTGTACTATCATGTTCTTTCTTTCAACAACTCCATTCTGTTGAGGTGTCCTAGCAACAAATAATTTCTTTTTTATTCCATGCCTGCTGTAGTAGTCCATAAATTCCTTTGAAGTGAACTCTCCTCCATTATCATATCTAAAGCATTTTATTTTTGAATCCATTTTATTTTCAACCATTTCCTTGTAGACTTTGAATTTTTCAAAAGCTTCTGACTTATTCCTGAGAAAGAAAACTGCAGTCATTCTTGTATAATCATCAACTAATAACATAAATCATTTCTCACATTTTAAAACCTTTGTTGTAGTTGGTCCAATTAGATCAATATGCAAAATTTCTAGTGGTATTGTTGTTGAATATTCTTTTGATTTAAACCTGGTCTTTGTTTTCTTTCCTTGTTGACAATGCTTACATAAAGTGTTGGTTGGTTTAGTGATCTGGGGTATTTCTCTAACTGCTTCCCTTTTGCTGACTTTGACAAGGTTATAAAAATGTATGTGACCCATTCTTCTGTGCCATAACCAATTTTCATCTTCCTTTCCTAGGAAACACTTTTCATTTCCAATTTCACTTAATACATATATGTTGCTTGAAGTTCTCGCAACTGTTGCAATCAATTTTCTTGAACCTTCTTTTCTTATATCGTACTTTTGTGAATAGAAAGTAACTTTATGACCTTGGTCACACATTTAACTCACACTTAGAAGATTATGTTTCATATATTCTACTAGTAGAACATTTTCCTCCTTGGTATTCTTGTTCCCAATTCTAACTGTGCCTTTTCCAATGATTTTAGCTGAATTATCATTTCCGAAGGAGATTGATCCATCTCTTTCCTTTCTTAATGTAAGAAACTCATCTCTATCACCTCTCATGTGTTTTGAACAACCACTGTCAACATACCAACCATGTTTATTCTGCTTAGCTTGTAGAGCAAGTGTGCTTTCTTCATTGCTATACTGATTTTGCTTTCTTATCCATTTCCTTTTCTGAGGTTCCTGTCTGTGACTGTTGTTGTTCTATTGTGGTTCTCTAGGAGGAACTGTCATTCTGCAATCTTTGGCCATGTGTCCAAAGTTTTTACATTTGTAGCATTCCACTTCAGTGCTCAAAGATTCAAAACTGTTGTAACTTATTCTCTGTGTTTTATTAGGCCTTCTTGGATAACCCTTTTGTGTATGGCTTTCAAAGTTGTTTATGTTCCTGTCATTAGCTCTGCAATTCAAAGCTTTATGTCCAAAATTATTACATTCATAACATAAAACAAAAAAGATAGTTTGATACCTGGAAGTTGAAGATCTTCTGAAATGAGGTACTCTTATGAATCCTTCTTCTGTTCTTTCGGTCGTTGATTTTGAAATATGAATATTTTCGATGGAGGAGTGTCTCTGAAATGTTCTTTGTAGATCTTTCTATCCCCTTTGATTGTTTCTGCATATCTTTTTAGATATGTTTCTTGTTCTATTGTTTTGGAGCTTGATCCCTTGTCTATCTGATTGTATCCAAGTCCAAACTTGTCATGATGAGATTTTTGACTACTGATAATTTCATTCAAAACTTTTGAGCTGTTCTGCATATTTTTATTTTGAATATCATTTCTTAATGTGACAATTTCTACTTCCAAATTTCCAATGATGTCGTCTCTTCCTTCTAGCGGTTATTTGAGTGCTTCTTCAATTCTTTTATCTTCTTCAATTTTAACCTTCAAATTTGTGATCATTTGTTCTAGTTCCAAAGTGTCTTATTCTTGTCTAGTTCTGCTTGTAGTTTCTTGTTTTTCTTCTTTTCTCTTCGGATAAATTCTATGGCACACAACAATTATTCTCGGTAGTCAACTTTTGCCTCTTCATATTCTTCTTAGGACTCTTCATATTCTTCTTCGGAGTCTTCTTTATCATATTCTTCTACTGCCATGAATAGCACTCTTTCTGTCTCACTATCATGGATTTCATCTTCATCTGATGATAAGATGTATTCTTTGGTGCATAAGCTTTTCTTGAAAATTTTCTTTGTGATTCTTTTTCCTTTATATGTTTGTTTTCTATTTGAGTAAACTTCATCATTTATCTTTTTCTTATGAGGAAACTTATTATCAAAATGACCAATACCATCACAATTAAAACAAATAAAAGGAAGCTTACCTTTGTACCTGCCGTTGGTTCCCTTGTTCAATCTTCTAAAAAAGTTGGCCACCTCTTCATCATCTTCCAAGATGTCACTGTTGCTGCTATGTCCTTTTTCTTTTTTCTTTCCCTTTTGCTTTGACCTTTTGGATGCTTTGAAGGCTGCTTCTTTTATATCTAGATTTTCCTGTCCAGTTCTCATTTCATATGCTGTGAAGATTCCATATAGTTTGTCCATGCTTATTGAGTTTATATATTCTCTTTCTTCTAGTGTTGATATCTTAGGGTGAAATTTCATAGGAAGAGATCTGAGTACCTTTTGAACAATTACAAATTCTTTGATTTCTTCTCCCAATCCCAAGATTGCATTTACCGTTTCATCGAATCGTAAAAAGTAAGATGCAATGTTCTCATCTTCCTTCATCTTTAGTTGTTTGAACTGACCTTTGTAAGTTTGAAGCTTTGCTGCTTTGAATTTTGAATCTCCTTCATAAATATTTCGAAGTTTATCCGAAATCTCTTTAGCGGATTTACAATGTGAAACTTTGGTGAATACTGATTCTCCAAGACCATTCAGAAGTGCATTTGTGGCTTTGGAATTATTCTGACTGAGTTTCATTGCTTTGCCATTTGTCGGTGGAACTACTGGTGCTATGTATCCATCTACAATTGATTGCCAAATTTCAAATCCCTGCTCCTGTATATATGTCTTCATCCTTATGCTCCAAAATGCATACTTATGTCCATCAAACTGTGGTATTCCATTTTTAAACATGTTGCTCTCCATGATGTACCTTTTAGTGGTTAAACTGATTTCTGAAGGAACCTTCTCTGAAACCAATTGTTGGATTACTGAGAGGGGGGGTGAATCAGTAATAGAGCAATCTAATCCTTTTTAACCGTATAATGTAAGTGTTATATCAATGTAGCATTATAATCCAATATTTGCAGAGTAAATAAACAATGACCAAATGAACAATCATACACATACACAATACATCGGTGTTTTCATGTGGAAACCCAAAGTGAGATAAAACAATCACATCATTATTTTTCTTATATGTCTTGAAGAATTACATTCATTAGAAGCACCAACTTCCTTTGTTTTAAAACTACAATTGGAATGAGCCTCCAATCCCCTAGTTTCTCAGGCTACAACCCGAGGGAATCTCCAACTCCCCAATTCTCTGGATACAACCAGAAGGAGGCTACAAACCCCTATGTTCTCCAACTACAACCGGAAGGTGACTACAACCATATGTCCTTTCCCCTTCCAACCGCCCTGACGTATAAGTAGAATGATGGAACCACTGTCACACTATCACTGTGAGATATACTGTTGTAAACCTATACCAATCAACCTGCACCAAACATCCTATACCAATAACCTGAACCATGCATCAACCTGTACCTCAACCTATACCATAATCAAGTGCATCAACCATGCACCAACCTGTACCAAACAACCTATAATTAACTTGTACCATAAACAAGTGCATCAACCATGCACCAACTTGTACCTCAACCTCAACCAAAATCCCTCATCAATTTCATCATCCAAATCTGATTTGTAACTCTGTAATAGACCTCGTGTATATGATCACATACCTGCAAACCCTCCTTAACTTTAGCAACAAGAGACTAGCATTTTCATCAAACTTTACTTTAGTCTCACATGACTAGTTTTGGATTAGTCAACAACCCTAACTTGATATAATCATAACTATGTACCTATAATTAATAAAGATATGAAAATAGTACACAATGTTCTTCAATATGTTTTATGCAATTCCTTGAGGTGTCACTACTTGGAACCTCTTAGAAAAGGAGTTGTAGAAAAAATGACATACCTTGTTGAATTCTGACTTATTCTAGAGAGTGAACTTGTAGAGCATGCCCCACATGAAATATTTGTTGTATGGATCTGAAAATTGTACATAGAATACTAAAGATTGTACTCTAAACAACACATTTTGTCTTACTGAATTTGGATCTATGATGAAGAAGTTATGATGTTTTAAACTGAAACACTTGTTTTAGACTAGTTTCAGGACTAAACACAAACCTTATTTTCCACGTAGTTTAAATCCAAAAATACAAAGACCCACAAGATGAAATTCGTACCACATCTACTTGGATATGTTTCCTCAATGGCCTCCCAATTTCACGGTCTGAATCATTCTAGATAAACATTTATTGCCAGAATGGTGAGATGACCTGTAAATAACATACCTTAGAAAACATCATCCAAAGAATTTATCCTCCCTTGAATTTCGGCCTTCTTTACTTCACCTTCCCTCTGAAATTCTTCTTAGATATCCTTTGGTTATCTCAGTCACATGTAGATATTCAATATGCTCAAGTGTGTTTGAAATGAGAGAGCCTTGCCTCTTATTTATACTTTCATGTAGCTTCCTTAGAAGCATCTTCTAGACCACTTTGTCCACATAGTCACCTATGTCCAACTTTGCCCAATTTTCCACTTGTCCATATATCCAATAGCCACTTTACTACTTAAACCATTTTCCTCATTTTAGGGTTAACCTTCTTATAACCACTTTCCATAATTATAAAGTTCTCCATTTACTTTATTATTTAAATAATCCTCCTTGACTTTGTCACTTCACTTTAGTATTTAAATAATCCTCTTTGACTTTGTCACTTCACTTTATTATTTAAATAATTTCTTCTTTGCAAGAACTTTGACTTCTTTGACCTTTTGGGGCTTCAAGCCAACAAATGAGGGTCCTCCAACTTCGTAAGGCCATAAATCTCAAACCGTGAGGAGTTATGTGACGTTCCACATATCACCAGAAATGATAGGACATGTACTATCCATATAGAATATTCTTACCTGGAAATATATAGAAACTCATACCATTATACATCAAACAAAATTGGGTTCATTACCCAAACCTTTGTGCTATCGGAATTCACTACCAGACTTTCTTCAAGGGTTGACATCAATGAAAACTATTGGTTTTCTACTCTTCCTTTATTCTACTCTAAGCTCCTTATTGACCCAGGGTTCATGTCTTTCAGGTTTCCAACAAAGCCTCTAAAACTATCAAACCTCCTAGTAAACCAGAAGGCAACAAAACACACAGAATACACTACACAATCTCACATGAGATATATTTAATGGGTGGTTGCAAGACTCATGTGTTTACAGCCTAGGATTGAGTGTGTGATATGGGATCTGTATTCTAAACCATTTATTATAACTTGTGATTGTAACCTACTGTTATTCATGACTAGGTAATAACTTTCATAGTTATTCCCTTGATATCACAACAACAATTAAACAATCATATAATAAATCATTCATTCATTAAGCACAACAAATAACCACCGAACAGATGATAATATATACATGCATTCATCACATTACACAGATATTACCGTGGTTCACCCCCTCTTGGGCTAAGTCCACAAATATTTGGCTCTTGGCTCTTTTGTTATGATAGTTCTGCATCTCGAGCACTGCGCGCTTACAATTCTCCTCAGATGGATAAGATCTATATGAGGCAAACTATATCGCACCAGGATTCTCCACCTGTTATCTAATCCTTAATATCTACCTTCTCTCCTCTATTCTAGCTCAACATCTTGCAACATAGTTCATAACAACACTACTATCCGCATCAACTCGTACATCTCTATGATGGAACAATACAAAAGCAGACTAATTATGAACCTTAACAACAACAACAACAATAACAATTTGAACCCTCTATGATACCTACATATCTATATTTATACATTTCAGTCTCTTCAACTATTTACAATATATTACCAAAACCCTAACCCTACTGACGTTAGTTCTTCCTCTCATGTGCACGTGCTGCTCCTTCTTCCAGCCGTCGCTTTCCTTGTGCACGCTTTCTTGCATGCGCGTGTGCTGTGTTTCCTGCCAGTTGTCGCTCTACTCTTTGCATGCTTTATTTCCCCATGATCATCCTTCTTTCCACTTCATCCTGCTGCCAACAGGACCCCAACACTAACACGTGGCTCGTCCCAAGCCACCTAATCCATCTGAGCTTCCTCAATATCCTTGGTGATCATATGGAACTTTTCCTTTAGTGCTGCTGCATGTGTCTGCGCTTGCGCAATTTTCTCTTTGAGTGTGTCCACTACCTGGACTTCCACTTCATCGCTGATCAATCATGCACATTCTATCTGGGTTTGTTCTATTTGTGTCTTAGCTTCCTCTTCCCGTGCCAAAACTTCTACTATCCTCTCCTGCAATGGCTCTATTTGAGCTTGACGCTCCTATTTCTACATGTGTGCAGTGATGAGTTCTGTCTACATTTTCTTCATCTCCTGCGTCCCTTTGACTAGTTCTGGGATTGGTATGGTCTTCTGCTTCTGCTTGAGCTCTTGGATCACTGCATTGATCCTTTCATCTTCCTTGTCCCACCGTTGGACCTTTGGATCCTCCCCTAACCTTGTCCAAAGTTGCACTGCTTTATCGAACATGTCAGCTACTATGCTAACCTGCTGCTCTATCTGCTGCAGCTGTGTTGTTGCTTATTGCTTCCTTTGCTCCTTGAATGCTAGTGGAGTGGTTGGTATGATTTGCTCTCGGAGAGTCTCGATCTCCTTCTGATATCGATCGATGGCCTACACAATCTGATCAATCTTTTCTGCTACTGCAATTTCCTCACTCTACGCAGCCTGTGGATCTTCTCATAGGTTCCTGCCACTTTTTGCTCCAATCCTTTCATGTGCTGCCTCTCCTCTTGGGTCTCAGACTTAGCCTTCTCACAAACTATTTCCAGTGCGTCCCATTTCTATGTTGCCTACTTCAATTCGGTTAAGTCTCTTTGTGCGTGAGACTGTACCTCATGGTTTATGCTCACCTACAACCTATGAAGCACCCCTGATGGTATCCTTGTCAATACAACTTGCCTTTGGATTAAATCCTTCAAGGGTGCCTACCCCACAATTTCATCCATTTGCAACATACTAGGGTTGATATGGAATGTTACATGCGACTGCAATATCGCCAACTGATTGTCATTATTCCTCTTGCACTCTTTATTATGTCTGTGGTGTTGATGGTCCAATTCCTCTGTTGCTCACTTTCTTCCCTTCTATGATTTGTTTAAGGAGCTGCTGTATCTCTACCAACTCCTGTTGAATCTTGTCCCTATGACGTGCAGCATGGTCGAAGTCCTCAGATAGAACATCCTAGACCATTTTGGCGATCATTTCCCCATCGTCATCAGTGATCCTATATTCTAGAATTTTTCATTGTGACTTTGATTTCTTGTGCATGCCTCCTATCTGTGTGGTTGGTCTCTTGTTTGCCCCTGATTCCTGTGGGTTGGGGTTTGCTGCAGTCTCTTGCGCGGATTCTGTTTTCTTTGATTTCTCTTTGGACGACTGTGTCTTATCATTCTTTCCATTCTGGGTACTTGTCTTTGTTGGTCCTTCTTCTATCTGTCTTGATTTTCCCTTGACGTTCTTGGTCTCTTGGGTACTTAGATTTCCAGAGGCTGCATTTCTCCCTGCTCTACCTCTTTCTCCACTATTCTTTTCAGCACTTCCTTGGTAATGGTTGGAATCCTCCATTCCTCGGGCCATTCACTAATGACCATGTCAATATCACCCTCTTTGATGTAGTAGCACATCTATAACCATTGTTTCCCCGGATCATTCTTTGCCTATATCCACATTGTTTGTCGTGTGGCCTGAAAATTGGCGATGTTCGCATATCGCTCGACAACCTTTGGTGTTATTCTCCAAGATCGAATGATGGATTCTTGCATATTGCCTAGGTATGCTTCAAATATGATCCTTTTCTCCCTCTTATGCATGGAATTCAGCCAATATTTCAGTAATAGGTACCTCGCTCCCTCAGGTTGTGGTCTGGTACAAAATACGATGTACCCTGGTTCTCGCCATCCCATGAATTCTATTAAGGTAATTAGCCATGAGTAGTAGAACTCTGCACCTAGGTCCTACACATCCTTACAATCCTCTTGGAATAAGTTCAATAAGTATGGTGCCCAAATCATAGAGGTTCCTTCTGTGCACTGGGATGCAGCTGCAATGACTCTAGCTAGTACTACCTCTCTGCGGAATTTTCTTAGCAACTTGCAGCCTAAGATTTTGTGCCCAATTGTGTTGCTGCATTATTGATCCATTTGATGATGATGCCTCTCGTTCCCCTGGTGGTGCCATACTTCTTCTTCATTTCTTCTACTAGCGCTTTCTCCTTGGTTTTGTCATCCAAAAACAACACGAGATCCATACCCCAGATTGGTAACCATGTTATTTGCACAATAAGCTCAACAATTATGGGGATGGGTTTGTCCAGCTATATGATCCCTCCATGTGTGACTGCTAATAGTTGCTTGATGCATGATGTTGCGTGCTGGCCTCGGCCAAAATGTGGTAGGTTCAACAGACCTAAAATTCCCATTTTCTCCATCCCAGTTGCCCACTGGTATGGCTGGTTGATTGGTTCTCCAAGATGGGTTGTGACTATGGTATGTATAAAGACCCTCTGCGCAAGTTCTAGAAACTTGGCTTCATCTACTACATCATGATATGAATATTTGATCTTCTGAACATGACCCAGTAGCTCTGGTCGTACCCGTACCCCATCTGGTATGCGTGGTAGAACAATTTATGCTACAAGTTTCTTGCAGGGTGAGCTTAGTATCTAGATCTTATCTTTCTGTTGTGGTGGCTGGCTCAAAGTTCTCGCAGCTCCCAGTTCCTCCCCCATAAGCCATACTGGCCAAGCCGAGACATCCTCGACGGTATCCCCTACTGGGTGGTCAGAGATAGTCGTTTGAGGCTCATATGGATCTACTGCTGCTTCCAGATTCTATGTCATTCCATTAACTTCCAGGGCTACTTCGATGATTTTTGGTTGTGCTTCCTTTTGGGTTTCCACTTCCTCATTCCGAGGTTTCTACACCGCTATTGGCGTATCCACTTTCATGGCCTCTGCTTGTGGCTGTTGAATTTCTTCCATAATTGATGTAGGATTCACCGATATCATCTCTGGGGATGATATTTTGTCAACATTGATGACCTCTGGCGACTGCTGTTCACCTTCTTCCAACGGTCCTCGTGACCTAGTTTGAACCTTGGTTGGTCTAGCACCCTAGCTTGCTTCTTCTGACTTCAGTGGTGCCATAGTGGTGACTGTCGAATGTTTGTTGGGTTTGAATAACTTTTGTGATCTCTGTAGCCTCGCTCTGTGTGTTCTAGTTGTTGTTTCTCTCTGTCTGTTCTCCTTTCGCGGATAGACTAGTTGCTCCCGTGCTCGCATGTTGTATCGGCTTGCCCTGAAGCTTGTCGAGGACGCTTCCTTCATTATGGGTTTAATGCACCATAACTGTGGGTTCAATGCATCTCCAGTGGTTTCCTACTTGCCATTATTCCTGCTTTGCTATCTCCAGTTGGCGTGATTAATGTGATGTCCCATCGATCCTTGTCGTTCTTTAATTTCGGTTAGTGTTGTCTTGTCATATTTCTTTTTCTGACTTTCCTTTTCCAAACTTCTGTTACTAACTTCGTGTGGCCTTTCTTTCTTTGGCATACTACACTCTCTTTTTGTTCTCTTTTCGAATTTTTTGACTTTTTTTTTTTTTTTTACTGCACGGTGGGTGGTCGACTATCCTTGTACATATTCAGTTGGCTCCCATTGATCATCCCTCTGATTTCTGCACCCGCTAAGTCTCTTAACTGTACAACCTCTCCATCTGTGATATATTTTACTTCATATGGTCCTAACCAATGCATTTTGAGATTTCCTGGGTGCTGTAACGATTTATTGTCATACAACAATACTAGATCTCCTTCCTTGAACATTTTCTTCTTGATGTGTCTATTGTGCCAAGCTTTATCTCGTGCTTTATGAACTCATTGATGGAATCCTACCAAGATTCGGTCTTTTTCTATGGTCAACAACTAATTCATTCTCTCCTGTACTGCACCTTGTTCTGTCATTTGTGTGATGGATGTTACACGTAATCTTGGGACTAAAAATTCTAATGGCACCACTACTTCTTGGCCATAAACTAGTTTAAATGGTGTGTTTCCTGTCAAACTTTTTCATGTAGTCCTATATTCCCATAATACTTCTGGTACCTTGAGGTCCTAGTTGTCCCTGTTGACATTACAGATCTTTGTCAGTGCGTTCTGCAAAAATTTGTTGAAGGCTTCTATTGTGCCATTTTTCTGTGGATGATACGGTGTGATCTTCTGATGATGGAGTTCAAACTCTTTTATCATAGTGATGATGGTGCTTTTTATGAAGTGCGTTCCTTGGTCTCTCATCAGGACTCTTGGGCACCCAAATCTAGTGATTACCTGTTCAAATAAAAAGTGCGATGTAGTTTCTGCGCTACAATCCTTCACTAGTGTGACTTCCGCCCATATTGTCAAGTATTCCATTGCAGTGATAATGTACCTAGCTCCTGTTCTTTTTGCTGGTGGGTTGATGGGTCCCACAAAGTCTATTTCTCAGTTTTCAAATGCTTGTAATGTTACCCATGGTCGTAGTGGCATCTTGTCCCTTCTGTTGGTTTTTCCTACCCTTTAACAGACATCACATCGTTGACAATACTCCTTCGAGTATTTGTGAATTTGTTGGCACATGGGGCAGACCCAGGGTTTAGCTCCAAGAGCACACCAACAAGCCCTAACTACTGTCCCTTTCAACAACACTTGTGAAGCATAAGCAGTCTCACCCGAAGTAGCTATGGGGGGTTGCAGGACAGGGATGTCTACAACCAAGGGAATATCAAGTGGATCCAATACAAAATCAATACAACAATTATATATCATTTACTAGTTCAGATCTACTCCATAGAACTATCTATCAGATCTAACACCGTAATGCAATTAACAATATAGAAAATGGCAAAGAACTCAACATCAATCACACATGACACCAAAAATATGTGGTTCACCCTGTCTCTAGGGCTACGTCCACATAACTATGCTTTATAATATATTAAGATGAAGCATACAGTTCTCGTCTGCGCTCTCAGCTAGAAAATCTTCTTTCTCCTGCTCTCTATCTATCCCCTCCCTGCGCACCCAGTTGCAGGGTTTATCTTCGCACCCAACTGAAGATCTTACAATCTCAGAAGGCTCTACACTCAACACTTCTCTCTCACACAATAATCCTCACTCTATCACACAATAACAAAGATAACAACAACATCCATACACCAATAACAACAACCCATCCCAAGTCCTTTAGACCTCTATTTATACATTACAATATTTCTTGGACGCCTTTAGGCTAAAAACTAAGTGTCAAAACCCTAGATACCAAATTCCAAGGTGTCTAAAACCCTAGGTAAACTTGACCCACATTTTCATAGCTTCACCAACCTATCTTTCCTTCCTTCTCATGTGGTGCTCCAAAGCATCCAATAGTGGCTTTTTCCTCTTACTGAGTTGTCCACGATCCATGTTCCTTGCTGATCTATCATCCTCGATCTCGTCATCCAACGACTTGCTTCCTTTTACTTTGCTCCATCTTTTCTTCTCTTTTGCTCACTTCGACCCAGTAACAGTCACTGTGTCTTCCGCACAGTTCACGTTTTGCCTTTTCTTCCTTGATATTCGCTTGCTTCCATAACCAAGGGCCAACATGCCCCCAACACTCACTTGTGACTTGTCCCAAGGCACTTCAGATCTGATCCTTTGGTTTGACTTCGACTTTAGACTACGCAGTGCAGCCTTTGCTTCCAGCTCTAGTCCTCCCTTCCTCCCTTGTGCAGACTATATTTTTTGTGTCTGGTACCTAGTTCAACTGCACCTGGTACCCAGACCCTTATCCTCATGCTTTTACTGAGAGCGGTGAGGTAGCTAGTTGTCCTAATACAACTTCAGCCAGCTCCCGTTCACCAAACCTTCCTTCCATTCTCCATTCAAAGTCTTCAACTACGCATCTCCTCCTTCTGTAACATAGGCAACCTCATATGGCCTAAGCCAATGCATTCTAAACTTTCCTGGATGCTTCATGAATTTACTGTCATATACCAATACCAGATCACTTTTCTTAAATACCTTCTTCTTAATGTGTGTGTCATGGTTGGCCTTCTCTCTTTCTTTCTAGACCTGCTGATGAAATCCTGCAACAAATATGTCTTCCTCCAGTTCGACCAACCATACAAGCCTCTCTCGAACAACACCAGTGTCGTCCATATCTATAAAGGCATCAATTATTAAGCTTAGTACTAAATATTCCATTGGGACAACAACTTCAAGACCATACACCAGTTTAAAGGGGGTCTGGATTGTTAGTTTCTTGCAAGTGGTTCTATAGGCCCATAATACTGCCGGTATTCTTAAATCCTAGGCATCTCTATTGACACTGCAAATTTTTGTTAGCGTTGTCTCCAAGATCTTGTTGAATGCTTCAAATGTCCCATTTTCTTGTGGATGGTAAGGTGTGCTCTTCTGATGATAAACTACAAATTCCTTAGTCAAGGCTTCAATTGTTTTATTAATGAAATGTGTACCTTGATCACTCATAAGGATCTTTGGGCATCCAAACCTGGTTATGATGTCATCAAATATGAAGTGTGTAGCTGTAGTGGCACTACAATCCTTAACTACTCTTGCTTCGGCCCATCTGGTCAAGTACCCTGTCGCAATAATTATGCACCTTGCTCCTGTGCACTTGCTTGGTGGGTTTATAGGTCCTACAAAGTCAATGGCCCACTTCTCAAATGCTTGTAAGGTCAGTTGTGGTGCTAACGACATTTCATCTCTTCTAGACAGTTTCCCAACTCTTTGGCATACATCACAATCTCTGTAATAGTCCTTAGCGTCTCTGTGTAAGGTAGGCCACCAAAGGCCAGCCCTAAGAATCTTCTATGCAGTGGCTTTCCCTGCGTAGTGTCCTCCTGCGATGCCTTCATGAAATTTGGCAAGGATAAATGGCCACTATGCCTACATAAAACACCTTCTCAATATCTTATCAGGTCCCATCTTGTATAGCTTTCCCGCTATAAGTGAAAAGTTTGCAACACACACTACTAGCTATTTCTTCTGGGTGATTGTATATTCACTCGGTGCCATTCCTGTTGATAGGAACTGGACTATCTCTGCGAAGTGGTCATCAATATTTCTAATGGCTAGCAGTTGTGCATCCGGTAGTGTATCCTTCAAACTAGTGGTTTCTTCTCCATGTTCCAACCTCGACAAGTGGTCAGGACCCTTGTTCATTTTCCCTGGCTTAACTACGATCTCAAAATCATACTCCTAAAATAACAAAATCCATCTGCATATTCATTCACCCAACATTGGATTTTTGACTAAGTATTTCAGTGCAGAGTGATCAGTAAACATTCTAAAGTGTCCTCCCAACATGTAGTGGTGAAACTTCTGCAGTGCATACACCATGGGTAACCCTTCTCTTTCAGTGGTGGTGTAATTGGTCTCAGCTATTGATAGCTTCCTGCTAGCAAAGGCTAAAGGGTGGTCGATGTCTCTTGTTCTTGGTTGTGCTAACATAGATCCTAATGCAATAGAAGATGCATCAACATGCACGTGAAACTCTTTACTCCAATCCGGGAAAACCAGAATAGGCGTAGTAACCATTTTCTATTTCAGTGTGTTGAAGCTCTGTCGGCATTCTTCTTTCTAGTGAAATTGACAGTCTTTTTTTAAAAGCTTCTCCATGGGTGCTGTGATCTGGGCATAGCCTTTAATGAACTTCCTGTAATATCGCGTGTGTCCCAACATAGTGCGCAACTGTTTGACTGAAGTAGGAGGGGGTAGATAAACTATGATGACAATTTTAGATGGATCTACCAACAATCCCTGCTTGCATACAATATGACCTAACAATACTCCAAATGTTGAAAAGAAAATTCACTTATTCAGGTTTAAGGAAATCTGACACTGCCTGCACTTGTCCAACATTCGCCCTAAACATTCGATATGATTTTTCAATAAACTAAAAATAGTCCAATCATCAAAGTATGCTTCTAAAAACTTATGTAGGAACTCCTTGAATTCTTCGACTACCACCCTAGAAAAGATGGCTTGGGCATTCTTCAATCCAAATGACATTACTATATATTGGTAGGATCCCCATTCTGTGAAAAATGTAGTCTTATGGTGATCTTCCTTTGCAATCCGGATTTTATGGTATCATGAAAATCCATCTGTAAAATAATATACTTCCTGACCTCCTACATTATCTAACACTTCGTCAGTGAATGACGTAGGAAAGTTTCATGAAAACATGCATCATTCAACTTCCTAAGGTCTACGTAGATCCTGATATCTTACGTCTTCTTTTCTTGTACCACCATAGGGCTAATCCATTCTGATTCTTCGACAAGTTCTATAATCCCTAGTGCTTCCAACATTTTGTCGAGCTCAATCTTCATTTTCTCTTTATATTTAGGGTTCAATCTGTAGGGTCTTTTCTTGATTGGTCATGCATATGGTTTCAAAGGGATCCTCATTTCCCCCATAGGACCTTTAATGCCCTTCATATCAGTGAAATTGGTCAGAAACAAGTCTTGATATTCATGCAGTAACTCGATGATCTTGTCAATAGTGGCAACATCCCAATAATCTCCAACATTTGTAAGATTAGGTGTTTGTTCTATTCCAATATTGAATTTCTTGATCTTGATCAGCTGTCCAATAAATGGTAGCTCAACTCCTGGTCCTTCCACATCTGTTTGGCCTTCTATTTCTGCGATATTCACCTTCCTAGGATCATCGTCTTCATCAACATTGATGTTGTAATAACCTTGCAATTTCTGGAGAGTCGCAATCCATTCATCCTCTTCTTTCTCCAAAGGGAGGCTAGGTGCCTCCTCAAATAATATTTGTCTTACAGTCTGTAATTCTTGATCTACTGTAGGATATTGGATTTCGAATAAAAAGGTGGTGACAAATTTTTGAGTCATACCTGCCCAATCTGCAGTGATGAGGCACAACTCTGCTTGAAGGTACCAGTTGATAGGGATAGTGTCCAATGTGTTTATAAATTTGTGCACCCACTGATCTTGAGGAATATTTCTCCAGGATTCCTCACAACTTCGCACATGGTCCTTCAGGCAGATTTGACCCGTGTATTGAATTTCACATCCTTCTACTTGGGTTGAGAACCACGCGGTCATGAGGGTATGACATTGTACCCATTCTTTAATGTTGTTTTTATGCGCCCCCCACCATCTTGTTGGTGTGTCTTTCAAGGACTCATCCATTGCTAACAAGCATTATTGCGTTGATACACTTTCTTAAAAGTTCGATAAAAAGGTTTCTAAAGGATTCATGCCATCAAAGGTGGGTAAGTTACTTACTATTTGTCGATCCAATGTACTTCTCTGGTTAATCTAGCACACCTCCTTGTAGATACTTTGTACATTTTGTTCTGCCAGTTCTCCAGTGCTTCTTCTGAGTCTGATGAACATGCATTTTCACTTCGCCAGCTCAAATTTCCATCCACTGTAGGATTAATGTAATCCTACTGTCTAGCTGTTAATTTGTATATGTTTTCCAGTTCGTATGCATGATCTTGTTCTCTAATGGGATCAGTGTATCGAAAACCTTCATCGGGATCTAACGATGCGATGAACCTAAGGCCATCTCCTTCAAACATCATTCTCCTTTTCTTTAAATCAACCACAGTGGAATTATTGAAGGCCCAATCAATTCCTAACAATGCATGGTAAGGACAACTATCATCAACTATCTCAATCAGCTCGAAGTATGCAAACATCCTCACTTCGTCGATGTCCACAGGGACATGTTCCAATCTTCTGAAGGGGATTACTACCTGATGATTAGCCATCCTAATATTGATAGGGGAATATATCAACTTAGGTTTTCCCATCAGTGCCCATGTTTGCTTCGTCATGACATTGACCTCCGACCCTAAGTCGAGGACCACATAGTCTATATCATATTCTCCAATATGAGCATTCAGGTGTAGTTACTTATTCGTCCTTCTCTTCTTGGATAGTTGATGTACTGCTTTATTTAGTGAAGGATCTACCCTTCCTATCTCATACTGTCTGACCAAATTTTGCAGTTCTTGTATAACTTTCTCATCTTTAATCATCTCTATAAACGTGTACAAGAAATTGACAAGTTTACTCGCCTCTTTTCCATCTCCGGGTGAAGCAGACTGATTGAATGCCAGAGGCATTCCACATTCTCTTACTTCTATTTGTGTCTTCGATGAAGAGCCTTGGTCTCCCCTGAATTCTCTTCTTTCCTACTCAAACATTTGTTTTTCTTTCTTTGCATCAAAAGTTTGTGTCTTCTCTGCAACTTTCCTCACTCCCGATTCTTCTGTAGTTTTTCCTTGGATCATTCTGTCTTCTCTTGTAACAACACCTCCTCGAGTGATAACAATGACTCTAGGGTCTTCTCCGTGAGGTTTGGATTCGATCAATTGTATTTTCTGGTTCTGCTGAGGTACCCGTTTCTCTTGAAGTTTATCCAACAATGATGGACATTCCTTGATGACATGCTCGAAAGAGTTGCAATAGATGCAAGTGGTACAAGGGTTCTAAAAGTCCCTTTCCAAGTGTCTAGGCTGTGCATAGTTATAACATATTATTTGTCCTCAACCTCGACCCATACCTCCTCCTCTTCCTCTTCCTCGAAATCCACCCCGAGGGTTGAAGTTTCCTCTCCCAGGGGAGTTATACTATGTAGTGCTTCCTTCTTACTGTACTTTACCTTGAATCTTGTATATATCCCTTGAACTTTCATGCATGATATCATAAGCCCTACAATCCCTATCATCATGTCCCACAGACTTACAGAACATGCAATACATATTTGTGGGTGTCTGAACATATTTTTTCATGTAGTAGCACTCACCAGGGTGATGTCTTTTTCTGTATACCTTGCACCAGGGTAAGGTAACTTGTTTCAAGGGGCTTAGAGCTCCAGAGGCCAAGTATTCATGGAATATGGGACACTTCTCCTTGTCATGGCCCTCTGATCTACACCTGACACACCAAATTTCTTCTCTTTTATCTTTTTCCTTGTCTTTCTTCATATCTTCGACCTGTAGAGACAAACTAGTTAGTTGACTCAAGATTTGACTCATACCTGAGATAGATTCTCCCATAGGGGCTAATTCTAGCTTCATAGAAATGTCCAACGCCTCAGCCTGCGAAGAAATATTCTGTTGCATCAGAGGAACTCTAATGTGTGGTAAGAGGGCAGCAATGAACAATTCCTTGTTCTACTCATCTGGGATTTGAAAACTTAGATGACCTGTCAAGGTCTTCAATATCTGATGGTTCAACTATTCTCTGCTTTATTTATTTTAGTGTTGTAATGCACTGCGATTCTGACTTAGGTTTCTTGAATTCAACAATTAGAGAATTCTTAATGACATTCAACGGTTTAGGTGTAGCTCCTTGGAAAAATTTCATATACTAGCTCAGTGCGCAATCTCTTAGGGTAGTACTGAACTGAGCTCGTTTGACAGCTTCATCGGTGATATTATTAATACTCCAAACAACTTTGGAGAGAAACTAGTGTTGTTTAGGGTCTTCAGATCCATCTCCTCTAAAGGTGGGTAACCTCATCTCGTCTGCCATAGATCTCCCTAGGTTTCTGGACTGAGTATGTGGCAGACTACTAGTGACAATGATTTGAGCACTTTGGTGACTTTGATTACTCTGATTTCTTAATTTTGTTGAAACAACAATAGGATTAATAGTACTTACTTCGATAGTCGACACAGTTCCTAAAGATTTTGGTTCTTCTTGGCGAGGTTCTTCAACTTTCCCTTCCTCTGAATGCTCCTCGTCTGTCATATCTTCCTCTTCTCCACTATAGAAACCCTCGTCCCCATAGTACTTCTTAAACAAGTTCACGAGAGGAACTTCTATGAACACTCTCCCACTTTGCGTATGTCCATCCTCCGTGTCACTATTGTTGTCTGAGTTATTGAACATTAGCCTTTTCGGATCCATCTAGCTACTGTATCTTCAAGATGTTTTTCTCATGCAATAGCATCTTGATCCTCAACTTCAGAAAATGTAAAAATTTTCCTCTGGTCCCTTAAATAAATATCTCTCAGATTGGCTATATGACTCTACTATGTCAACAACAAACTTGGTGATATACCCTCCAATGGTACTATCAAACTAGTGATCTACTGCTCTTGAAATGACATTATCAACTCTCTTGACCTTCTTGATTAACACCGACGACCAAACCACAAGTGTCCTAGATCTGATCTCAAATTGGGTATATGCTAACCTAGCTAGCCACTCATATATCTCCTGATGGAATCCTCCAAAGAAAATTTCATGTATATCAGTAAATAATTATATCTCCAACCAATCCTCTGTACTAACATTAGGGTTCTTGTTCTAGGCTTCATCAAAGTCCTTTTCTTGGTATTCTATCCACTTCTGAATCTCTGTCTTCGATGGAAACCACCTTGACATTCCCTCAAGAATATTCCGGTTCGGCAACAGAACCATTTGTTGGCACAGGGGAAGACCCAGGGTTCAGCTCCAAGAGCGCACCAACAAGCCCTAACTACTGGCCCTTTTGGCAACACCTGCGAAGTAGATATAGTCTCACTCGAAGTAGCTATGGGGGGGTTGTAGGACAAGGATGTCTACAACCAAGGGGATATCAAGTGGATCCAATACAAAATCAATACATCAATTATATACCATTTAAGCATATAGGGGCAATGAGTGCTAAGTGGACTATTCAAATCATGAGAATTATTGGTCAGTTGTGACTAATACTCATGAATATGGGTCATATATTAATTACTTACACTACGCAGTTAACCCCAAAAATAATATCTTATATATCATTTACCAGTTTAGATCTACTCCGCAAAACTATCTATCAAATCTAACACTATAATGCAATTAACAGTATAGCAAATGAAAAAGAACTCAACATCAATCACACATGACACCAGAAATATGTGGTTCACCCTCTCTCTAGGGATACATCCACATAACTGTGCTTTATAATATATTAAGATGAAGCATATAGTTCTCATCTGCGCTCTCAGCTAGTAGATCTTCTTTCTCCTGCTCTCTATCTCTCCCCTCTCTGCGTACCCAGCTGCAGGGTTGATCTTCGCACCCAGCTAAATATCTTACAATCCCAAAAGCCTCTACACTCAACACATCTTTCTCACACAATAATCCTCACTCGATCACACAATAATAGAGATAGCAACAACATCCATAACACCAATAACAACAACCCATCCCAGGTCCTTTAGACCTATATTTATACATTACAATAGTTCTTGGACACCTTTAGGCTAAAACCTAAGTGTCAAAACCTTAGATACCAAAACCCTAGGTCAACTTGACCCGCGTTTTGAGGGCTTCACCAGCCTGTCTTTCTTTCCTTCTTGCGTGGTGCTCCAAAGCATCCAATAATGGATTTTTCCACTTGCTAAGTTGTCCACAATCCATCTTCCTTGCTGATCTATCATCCTCGATCTCCTCATCTAATGGCTTGTTTCCTTTTACTTTGCTCCGTATTTTCTGCTCTTTTGCTCACTTCAACCCAGTAACAGTCACTGTGTCTTCTGCGTAGTTCACATTTTGCCTTTTCTTCCTTGATCTTTGCTTGCTTCCATAACCAAGGGCCAACAGAATTGTTGGCCACCAAAGTCCTGCACATAATAACTTCTGCATTGTAGCTTTTCCTGCATAATGCCCTCCTACTATTCCCTCACGGGCTTCTGCTAAAACTTTTGATCTTTTGTGCTCTAACATGTATCTTCGCAAAATGCTATCTGTGCCCATTTTGTATAGGTGTCCCGCAATTAGTTGATAGTCGACCACACAGACTACAAGGTTTTTCTTCTGTGTGGTGTTATATTCTTGCGGCACAGTACCTGTACTTAAGTACCAAATGATGTCTGTGAAGTATTCATCAACAGTCTGTACGGAAAGTTGTCTTCTAAGATTGTAGGTTCTTCTCCATTTGTGACCCTTGATAAGTGGTCAGGTCCTGCGTTCAATTTCCCTGGTTTGACTATTACTTCCAATTCAAATTCTCGGAATAATAGTAACCATCGACAGATGCTCCCCCCCAACATTGGCTTGTTGACTAAGTATTTTAGGGCTGAGTAATTCCTGAACTTATGCAAGGCATAGACCATGGCTAGGCCTTCTCTTTCTGTCGTGTTATAGTTTTTGTTTTGATTCTAATAACTTTCTGCTCGCAAACTCTATCGAGTGATCCAGGTCTCCCACTCCTGGCTGTGCCAAGATAGCTCCAAGTTCTATCATTGATGCATCTACATGGACGTGGAATGTCTTATCCCAGTTTGGAAATACTAATATCGAAGCAGTAACTATCTTTTACTTCAAGGTATCCAGACCATGTTGACACTCTTCATCCCATTGAAACTTTGTATCCTTTCTTAACAATTTTTCCATTGGTGCAGTAATCTGCACATATCCTTTGATAAATTTCCTGTAGTATCCTATGTGTCCCAACGTCGCTCTTAGCTGATGTACTATTTTTGGTGGTGGTAAATTAACAATGACTGCGATTTTTGAAGGATCCAGTATCAAACCTTGTTTGCATACTATATGGCCCAATAGTATCCCGAACAGTGTTCCAAATATGCATTTCTTTATATTCAGTGATATCTAACACTGTTTGCATATTTCTAACATTAAGCGTAGGAATTCTATATGGTTTTTAATAAACTTTACACTGTCTAATCATCCAGGTATACCTTAAGAAACTGATGTATGAATTATTTAAATGATGTGATGACCACTCGGGAGAATATTGCTGGTGCATTCTTCAGTCAAAACAACATGATTGTGTACTGATAAGATCCCCATTCTGTCGCAAACATGGTCTTGTATCTGTCCTCCTGTGCTATCTTAATCTGATGGTAGCCCAAGAATCCATCAGTGAATGAGTAATCTTCATGTCCTCCCATGTTATCTAACACTTCATATGTGAACGGTGTAGGGAACAAGTCGTGTAGGCATGCATCGTTCAATTTCCTCAAGTCAACGTATATCCTGATCCCTCTTCCTTGTTTCTTGTCCTGTACTACCATCGGGCTTATCCATTCTGACTCCTCAACTGGTTCTATGATGCCGGCTTCGATCATCCTGTTGATATCATATTTAAATTTCTGTTTATATATGGGGTTCATTCTGTAGTGTCGCTGTCTAACAGGTCTCATTTTAGGTCTGAGTGGTATCTTCATTTCACCTAACTCTCTGTCTATTCCCTTCATCTCTTTGTAGGAAACAAGTCATTGTATTCATGCAATAAATCTGTGATGCTTTCTATTGTTTTCTCATCCTAGTAGTCTCCAATGCTGTCCATTTTGGGATGCTCAACTGTCCCAATGTTAACTTTCTTTACCCTGATTGGTGAGGAAATTAATTCTAATTCTATGGGTGGGCCTTCTATCTCTCTTTCAATTTCTACTTCTTCGATCCGAATATCACATGGATCATCTTCATCCGGTACTTCCTCCTGTACATGGTAACATGACAAGAATTCCTTGACTGTCTGTTTATTCCGCTGTTGTTCTTCTGTAATCAATTCTATTTCTGGTTCTTTGATGAATATTACTCCTCTGATCCATTTAAGGGTTGCATCTATGTTGGGGTTCTCATGTTTGAATGAAAAAGTGACTGTAAAATTTTGTTGCAATGTCATCCAGGTCGTGGTTCCTTTGCGCAATTTCTGGTCTGTATACCAGTTTGCTGATATTCCCTCTAGGGTGTGTATGAAGTGATGAGGCCATTTCTCCGGTGGTGTCATCGTCCACAGTATTTTACACACCTTCAATTGTTCCGCTGGTGCTCTGTGTCCATCGTACTTCTGTTGTTTGTTGTTTTTTTGTTCTGTGCCGAACCTTATGTGCAATAAACTCTTACCTTGGTACCAATCTGTGATGGTCTCCTTGTGCACACCCCACCATCTTGCGAGTGTGGACTTGAGTGCTAAGTCAAGTGCTAGCATTCTATGGTTCTCTAACATTGCATCTTCGTACTGTTTCAAGAATGTTTCCAAATCATTTATTCCATGGAAGCTCGGTGGTTCTCTGATTTCTGTGCCTACCCATCTTACTACACGGTCTATTCTTGCACATATTCTATTGGATACTTCATGTAGCCTTTGCTGCCAGTTCTCTAAACCAATGTCTGAATCTGCTGCACATGAAGTAATGCTTCACCAACTGAGTACCCCATCTACAGTTGGGTTTATGTAATCCTCATCGCGTGTAGTTGTCCTGTACAATTGGCTGATTTCCTCTAAGTCTAGGCAAGTAGGTTCTACAAACCTCTCCCCTTTAGATGGGTCTAATGCCGCGACGACCCTGTATTCTCTGGACTCAAATGTCATTTTCCTGGTCTTCAAATTGATTATGGCTTGGTTGTCAAACACCCAATCCAGACCAAGCAATGTTGGGTAAGGTGTTGTACCGTCCACTATTTCAATAACTTCAAAATCTGCTTTAGTGCGCACTCCATCAAGATCTATTGTCACTCCTTTTAGTCTACTGATTGGTAGAACTCTATGCTGGTTTGCTAGTTTCAATTAAATAGGTGAGTATCCTAATGTTGGTTCTCCCATGCATTTCCAAGTCTTCTTTGGTAGTACATTCACTTTCGATCCTAGATTTAGTATAATGTCTCCCATATTGAAATATCCAATGTTAACATTCAGTCTGAACTCTCTACTTGTTCTTCTCTTGGTGTGTAGGTGATTAACTATTTTTGGTTCTAGCTTCTCTTCCGTTTCGCTGCTACATTTTTCTAGTATGTTTTGCAATATTTTCATAGATGATGGATCACTTAACACTTTTACACATGATTGAAAAAATCCTTTGATTGTAGTTACTTGTCCCATGGGTTTCATCTCATTAGTATGATCCAATGATGGCGGCATCTCGTACTTTGTGTTTCCTTGTTATGATGCACAGTTAAAGTCGACGCTATGTCTTCCTGTTGAAATTCTTGTCTGGCCTCTTTGAATATCTCCTTCTCCTTCTGTGCGTCGAACTGCTTCTTCGATTCAGTGTTCTTCTTTACCCATTGGTTCTGCGTTGGTTGTTGTCGAACTGCATCATTTCCTATTTTAGCTCCTCCGTGGGTAACTATGTTGATGTTTCGTCCTTCATCCCTTGTTTTGACTGAAATCCACTGAACATTTTGGTTGTTATGATTCCTCTTTTCCTGAATATTTACTAGTAATGTCAGACATTCCTCTGTATCGTGGTCCAACATGCGACAATACATACAAGTTGCTGGTGGAAGTGGACATTCCCTTGCATAATGTCATGGTTGCTGACAATTGTGACATGTGACTGGTCCTCTACCTCATCTGAAACCTCTTCTGTCTCATCCTCCTCCTCTGTAGCCTGCTCGATCGCCTCTCGGTGTGTTATAATGAGGTGCTTGATTATACTGCGTGGTATTGTACTGGGGCTGTGCTGGGTTGTACTGTGGCTACGTGTTATTGTATGGTTGCTGCACAATATTATACTACTGTTGCACAGTGTTGTATGGAGCTGGGACTAGGTTGAACTGTGGTGCTGCTTGCCCAATCATCATTTAGGCCTAAACTCTATATGCATCTAATGTCCTTTCTTGCATCAACTCCATAGTTCTGCAATCTTTATCGTCGTGGCCTACTAACTTGCAAAAGGTGCAATATGAGCTCTTTGGAACTGTTTGATACTTCTGCATCAACGTGCAATGATAAGGGTCGTGACCTAGTTTCTTACAAATTTCTCACCATAGTCCTCCTGTTGGTAATGGATTCGGCATTCCTCTTTCCATGTACTGTGTGAACATTGGACATTTGTTCTTGTGGTGGCCTTTGGTTCTGCACGTCGTACACCAAATGACTTCTCGTTTATCTTTATTCTTGTTCTAGTTCAGCTGAAATGTTAGATTCTTCAAATCCTCCTTCAAATCTTCAATATCTAAGTCTGTCTGCTGGTACTGGTTTTCTTCCAATTACAGGGCTGCCTGTAGAGCCTTTGCCTGTGTCTAAAATTTCTGTTATCCTAAAGGATACTTTAAGTGTGGGAGTAGTGAGTTGATAAACAAGTGTCTATGCTGCATCTCAGTCATGATATACTTCAACTTTCTCTTTAGTCGCTTGAATCTCTAATCGATGTCCCACACAGACTCTCCTGGTTTCTGTCTTATTTCGATCATCTCGTTCATGTACTGATCCTCTGAGATCGCCTTCTGGAATTCATTGATTAGTAGCTTCTTAATGTCTTCCAGTTTCCTTCTCATCCCTGGGGCACTGTTTGTGTCTAGACTCATGTACCAGTCTAGTGCACGGTCTCTTAGAGTAATAGCTAGCTGCACAAGTTTAGAGTCTTCATCAATGATCTATTTTGCTTCCTAGATCTTCGCACAGATGAACAAATTCTTCTCAGGATATTTTGTTGTGTCTCCTAGAAATTATGGTAACCTGATGGTGGGATCATGTCCTACCATTCTGAATGTTGAACTACTACCTCCTCCACACGGTGTAGATACCTAACTATTGCTACCTGAACTGACTCCTCCAGTTGTTGCTACTTGTGTAGATGTACTTCCTGCTTTGGACTTCCTCCGAACTTCGGTTGTCTAAACGATGGTGTTTTCTTTGGTGTATTAGTCACACATGGGTTTATGGGTTCCACACTGACATTAATATGGAAATGATGGTTTCCTTTATTGGATTACTGAGAGGGGGGTGAATCAGTAATAGCGTAATTATAATCCTTTTTCTCCAAATAATCCAAGTGTTATATAAATGTAGAATTATTATCCAATAATGAGCAATAAGAAATGAACAATCACATACATACACAGTACACCAGTGTTTTACGTGGAAACCCAAATCAGGAGAAAACCACAGAATGCTTCTTCTTATATGTCTTGAAAAATTAGATTCATTGGAAGCACCAACTTCCTTTTTTTTTCCAGCTACAATTGGAAGGAGGCTCCAAACCCCTAGTTTCCTATGATACAACCTGAGGGAAGCTCCAACTCCCCAATTCTCTAGCTACAACCAGAAGGAGGCTACAACCCCCTATGTTATCCAGCTACAACTGGAAGGTGGCTGCAACCACCTGTCCTTGCCCCGTCCAACTGCCCTGAAGTAGAAGTAGAATGATGGAACCACTTTCACACTATCATTGTGAGATATACCGCTGTAAACATGTACCAATAAACCCGAACCATGCATCAACCATGCATCAACCTGTACCTCAACTTGTAATCAACCTATACCATAAACAATGCATCAACCATGCATCAACCTGTACCAAACAATCCATGATCAACTTATACCATAAACAAGTGCAACCAACCATGTGCCAAGTATGTACCAATCATGTGTCAAGTACTCATCAACTATGACTCATCAATATGTACCAACATCATCAACTATACACCTCATGTATGTGCCAACTCATCAACTACTTGTCTCAACCATGTACCCAACATGTACCTCAACCAAAATCCCTCATCAATTTCATCATTATTGACCCTTGACCAAGTTTTGAAGGATACTTGGTCATACTTGACCATTTTGGGACTGCGATAGCTTGCCAAAGACGGAGCACAATGCGAAGCAAGGAAGACCTATTTTTGGGTACCTTTTAGGGTTTTTGGGTTGATGTAAAGGGAAAGGGATGTCGGCCCATGGGTTTACCCACGTTTAGGCCCATTTTGTAATCTATAAATAGATACTTAGGCAACGTAAGTAGGGGGGACAACTTAGTGCAAATTTATAGCTAAAGGCTTAGTGCTAGTAGTTGGACCTGTGTGGTCGGATGTGTATCGCAAGTGCTCTGTGCATGATTGTAAGGAGACAGGAATGCTAAGTGCAAGTTGTTGCGGTTTTGTGCTAAGCACAAGGAAGAAGGATCTAGCGAGTTGCGCAGATATTCTGTCTTGTGCGAAGTAAGGGTCATTGAAGCTCCGTGCTGTAACTGCTTGACCAAGATAATATAAAGAAGAAGACTTTGTGGACATAGCCCCAGGGTGGGGGTGAACCACGTTAACTCTGTGTAATGTGCTCTGTGCGTTGACCTAAGTGTTGTTTCCTTTTGGCTAAGTGCTTGCTATGATTAAGAAGATCTAGTTATGTTCTGTGCTTATGATAAAAGAATTAATGTTAGATCTAATATATAAGATGTTTAGTGCTTGATTTGTTGAATCTAATCTATGTTTGTGGCTAAGTATTGAATCATATTTAGTCTAAGTATTCACTACGATGTTCTGTGCCATATGCAAAGTATCATAAGGGTTAAATATAGATGAATGATCTATGCTAAGTGCCTTGTAATAGATATAATCACAGATCAGTGTCCCAACTAAGGTTTCAGACACTTGAGTCCTGAAACCACACCTGCCTCTACCTCGGGTGAGACTTCATCTGCTTCGCAGGTATTGCCAAAAGGGTTGGTAGTTAGGGTTTTGTTGGTGTGATCTTGAGCATTGAACCCCGGGTCTGTCCCTGTGCCGACAAATGGTTCCATTGCCAGGACCTAAAACTATGATTGCTAGGAACTGAGAAAAAAGAAACATTGTGCAAAAGAAAGCTCTATGTGTAGATCTGTTTCCCTAGTGCACATCTTTTTACTTGACCTGTGCAGATTTGTACCAGGAATAAGGTCAAATCTGAAGAAAGGAAGATCAGATCCGAGGAAAAGAAGTGAGATCTGAATGCTCTGTGCTCTAAGAAAAGTAAAAGTGGAAATTTCTAAAAGAAAGAAGTCATATTTGCAGAAAAGAGGTAAGATCTGTAAGCTCTGTGCTCTAATAAAGGTAAGAATAGTCAAAAGTTCTTAGATCTGGAAGCTTTGTGCTCTATAGAAAAGTGAATTTATTTTGTTTCTAGAACATGGATCTAGGTATGTTTGATAGATTCTGTCCCAGCTTAAAAACTAGGTCATTAATAGATGAAATAAAGTTTGATATGAATAGATATGATAAGTATAACGATAGATATGTTATACATATGCATAGAAAGAATGTTTGGACTAACAAGTGGATGCAGGATCCTAGAAAGAAATTGTTGCAGGCCAGCCATTATAATCCTAGTGTGCAGTACAAGAAGAGTTGGGGATCATTGAAGAGAAAGAGAGGATTAACTCTTTGTTACAGTTGCAGAAGACCAGGCCATCTTACTAAGGAATGCCCTGGGAGAAACCTTAGCTGCCTCTATTGTAAATCTATGGACCATGAAGTGTTGGATTGCCCTAGAGTGATTGCTATACTTGAAAAACTGAATACAGAACAAGAAAACTCTAAAGGAGATCAAGAGACTAAAATTATGGAAGAACCCCAGAAAGAATCAGAGATCATGTTAATGAAAATAAAAGAAACCTTAGATGATCATAAGGATGTCAGTTTGTCAGAAATCTTAGAAGAACAGGAGAAAATCGAAGTAAGAATAGGAGACTTCGACATTGACTGTGCCCTGGATGAGGGAACATCGATGAATATTATGACAGAAAGAACTTGGGAAACCCTAGGAAGGCCTGCTCTCTTTCCTTCACTAGGAATTATCAGATTATTTAAAGGAAAAATGGTAACCCTATGTGGCAGAATTACCCAGATAGCTATGAATACCCATGGAACTTTGACAGAGGAAGAGTTTGAAGTCATTAGATTTATTGAGGACCGTTCCCCATTTCCATCTTTGCTAGGAAAAATCTGGATTGAAAAAGACCAGATCCAGAGGAAAGAAGAAAAGGAAGCCCTAGAATAGAAGAAGTAAGAACTAATGGAATTTATGACTAGAAGGATTGCCTACTTGATGGAGGAACAAGATAATAGATCTTTACTGTTAAACACCAGGAACCTAGATGTCGAAGCTATAAGAGAGTTAGAGAAACCAAAAAATAACAAAATATCTAACCCATATGATGAAGGAGTATCACCCTTGGATCTGAGGAAAGATCCTAGGTAGCGCGAAGTGACTATGTCAAGAGAAGATAAGATTCAAAATGGAAAGAGGGTGACCGAGACTAAGTTCACTGGGAAAAAGGCTAGAAAGCTAAGTAAGAAGAGGGACAAAATTAGAAAGCTACAGACGACTCCGAAAGGAACCCCGCAGAAGGAAACATCACAAGAATCAAGCTTCGCTGAGATATCAGAACAACGACATCTAGCACTTCGCCATGGCACAGTAATATAGTTGTTGGACTGATATACGCATTCGACTTCCACCCCAAATGGGTTGAAAAGAAATTATGGGTTCCCACTAGACCGTTGAACAACACCAGAATGGATAGAACATAGTTAATGCAGGCCCCATATCCATTGGAAGCAAACCGTTGCTAAGTTTCTCTACTTAGTCCATCGCGCCACACACCTAGAATACTTTTTGCTAAGTAAGAATTTGAGCTCGAACCTTGAGATTACTCCACCCTGTGATCATTTCCTTGTTACTTTACTGTTCATCATAATCTCAGATGTCATTTTCACACCTGAGCTAGTGGACCCAAGCTTGTATGTCAGACGAGATCAGTGCTATTGAGAAAGTAGTTGAAGAAGTTTTGATTGACCTAATGGCTGAGAGAGTCATGTCAGAGAGAAGGATGTCTACAAGTGTGCAAGCATCATAGTCAGGAGGAGTCCAAGCTTCTCCCTCCACTGTTCATGGCGTAGGACCTTCCAGAACCACGACCGAGACAAGAACAAAGCACATAGATGATATTGCAAACACCAAGCTGATCCCGCGCATTTTGTCGGTTTACATCCCACCTTTGAGTAGCAAGATTAACCAAGATAGTGTACCCAGAGACTTTGAGTACAACTTGATCACCACATATCTTTTGAAAGGAGTGCGCGTAGTATGTGCTGACCAGGATAAGCTCGCAGCACTAAAATTTAGTGATTTTAACCTTGGAGATCGCAAAACCTACAACATGTTGGTTCCACATAAATACTTAACTAAGACCAAAGGCCGTAATCCTAATATTGTCCCACAGTCCTGGACCCAGAACCTCGTATAGTCCACACTGATCAACGTAATGAAGATCCCTCACTTTGGCAGACACAAGGAATTCAACGCATGCATCAGGTTGCTACTGTCTTGCTATCACGATGGATATTTATGGTTGGACCATCGCATTACTGTGGATCCAAATCTGATAAATCAGATCACAGGACTGAGCATGCAAGGCCCTGACCCACATGAATTTTACCCAGGCAAGACCTCCGACTGAACACTAGAACAATGGATAAAGGAAACTTATGGCAATGTAGAGAAGGGCATGCGAGGCTATAAGGTAGCCTCCATCTAGAGTGGCGTGGTGTGCCTTGCATGTCAGTTGATCATGGGAAAATTAGTTTGTAAGAATAGACCAACACAAGTGACTAGCTTCCTAATTGACCTTGCAGGGAAGTGCACTGAGGGACTATAGATGAATTGGGCGCAATATCTCATCAACCAGTTAGAGCTGGATTGCAGAGGTGTGCATGACCAAGGGTATGAGTTCCACTTTAGTTGGCTACTCATACTCATCGCTTTCATCACTTGGGAGCTGCTAGAGGGAGCCACTTTGCCAGAGATCGAACCTTTTGAACCATTGGCCGTGAAGTTCTGTACGATGTGGTACTCCAACGACATGAACAAGAAGTGGCAGTCTAACGCTGTCTTCCACACCTACTTCAACCAATAGAAATCTGCAATTCAATCTACACCGTGAATCACCCTGAACGCACTTCATAGGTTTATACCTTTGATGAAGTTTGGCACGGATCTCCACTTCATATACATTACAGTGTGCGGTGATGAACATAAACAACAACTCCAATCCTTCTACAAGATGATAGAGGATGACTTGGAGGAGATCACCAAGGAATGGTCAGCAGACCTACTTGTTGTAGCAGACCCTGCAGATATGTCCAAAAAGGAAATCCCTGAAGCTATGCTAGATACACCTAGGCCAAGCAGGACTAAGAAGGATAATGAAGTTGAAGATATCCCTAGCACATCCACGAAGACTTCTTTGATCTCACCTATGTAGGGAGGTGATGGTGACGAGCTAGGCAGTACAGAAGTGGAGCAAAACAGAGGCGAAGTGGCTCCACCAAGAGAGGGAGGAGGATCCCTCTATGAAAATAAAGATGACACCACCAAAACCCTCCTCCCAAAATAAAGCTAAGGATACCCGGACCACGCTTAAAACTACCCTCAGCCCATATGACTTTGACTTCTTAATTGTTGCACTGAACGACGTTTCACTCGAGCTCGTAGAAAAGAAAGAAGAAAAACAGGAGGAGATCTTCAACTGAATCAAAGGCGAACTCAAAGAAGTGCAGTATGCACTCCAGTACAGCCAAGCAATATCTGCAACACACGTGATAAGAGAAACATCAGGATCAGGCGATGATCCCACACAGTTACACCAGATCATTGATCAAGTCAAATCTCACCTTTGATGAGCTCAAGAATACACAGCACAAGCCACCCAGGCTTTGATGAAAGCACAGACAACACTTCTAGAAAAACAGAAGGAGGTGGAACGGGAAAATCTTGCCCTGAAAGCAAAGTGGGATGAGAAAAAGGCACAGTTGCTAGCAGAGCAACTTGAAGTCTAGGAAAGGATTCACAAAGAACTGCACTCTGTGACAGTCATAGAGGTGAAGATGGAAGACCATCTTCCATAGTAGGTGACCCAACTGGAAGAAGTAATCCGGCAACTCCAACAGCGCATCATGGATCTGTAGCTCTGCATCATGCCCGAAACCCCTCAGGAAATTAGAAATCTAAGAGAGGCCAATACTCGAAGCACAGTTGGTCAGTTAAAAACCTTTGCCTTGGAATGCAGGCAGCTGAGCACTAGAAGCACCCAGAATTATGAAACCCTCACAGAGACTCCAGAATTACAGACATTGGAGGCACAACTCCAAGAAGCCAAGTAGCATGCAGACATGCTACAGGCGCAAATAAAGACTTTGACCCCGGTATAAAGAATGAAGAGGTTTGCAGAACAACACACAACCCAGCAACAGGTACATGCATTGCAAAGTAAAGTGATGGAAGTCTCCCAACGACTTCAGCCGATCTAAGAAAAGGCATGCCAACTGTTCACTGAACTTGAAAGCCAGGAAGCTGAACTCGAACAGGTTGTCATCACTATAGAACAATGCCTGGAAGGATCGGTCAATGACACAGTGATCCAAGAGCTTATCGAGCAAGAGGTTGTCGCACTACAGCATGTCGAAGCAGCTCAAGCCAAGCTCGAGGCATTTGAGGTGGAATTGAACAGACCTGAGTGACTCGGGATGAGTCACAGGTGAGTGTTGGGGGCTTGTTGGCCCTTGACCAAGTTTTGAAGGATATTTGGTCATACTTGACCGTTTTGGGACTGCGACAACTTGCCAAAGACGGAGCACAACGCGAAGCAATCAAGACCTATTTTTGGGTACCTTTTAGGGTTTTTGGGTTGATGTAAAGGGAAAGGGATGTTAGCTCATGGGTTTACCCACGTTTAGGCCCATTTTGTAATCTATAAATAGATACTTAGGCAATGTAAATAGGGGGGAAAGCTTAGTGCAAATGTATAGCTAAAGGCTTAGTGCTAGTAGCTGGACCTGTGTGGTCGGATGTGTATCACAAGTGCTCTGTGCATGATTGTAAGGAGACAGGAATGCTAAGTGCAAGTTGTTGTGGTTTTGTGCTGAGCACAAGGAAGAAGGATCTAGTGAGCTACACAGATATTCTGTCCTGTGCGAAGTAAGGTTCATTGAAGCTTTGTGCTATAACTGCTTGACCGAGATAATATAAATAAGAATAACTTGTGGATGTAGCCCCAAGGTGGGGGTGAACCATGGTAACTCTGTGTAATGTGCTCTGTGCGTTGACCTAAGTGTTGTTTCCTTTTGGCTAAGTGCTTGTTGTGATTAAGTAGATCTAGTTATGTTCTGTGATTATGATAAAAGAATGAATGTTAGATCTAATATATAATATGTTTAGTGCTTGATCTGTTGAATCTAATCTATGTTTGTGGCTAAGTACTGAATCATCTTTAGTCTAAGTATTCACTGCGATGTTCTATGCCATCTGCGAAGTACCATAAGGGTTAAATATAGATGAATGATCTATGCTAAGTGCCTTGTAATAGATATAATAATAGATCAGTGCCCCAGCTAAGGTTTTAGACACTTGAGTCTTGAAACCACCCCTGGCTCTACCTCGCATGAGACTTCATCTGCTTCGCAGGTGTTGCCGAAAGGGCCGATAGTTAGGGTTTTGTTGGTGCGCTCTTGAGCGTTGAACCCCGGGTCTGCCCCTATGAAAAAAATCATCCAAATATGATTTGTAACTCTATAATAGACCTGGTGTATATGATCACATACTTGAAAACCTTCCTTAACTTTAACAACAAGAGACTATCATTTTCATCAAACGTTTCTTTAGTCTCACAAGACTAGTTTTGGATTAGTCAACAACCCTAACTTGAAATAATCATAACTTTATACTTGTAATGAATAAATATCTGAAACTGATACACAATATTTTTCAGTTTGTTTTATGCAATTCCTCCAGGTGTCACTACTTGGAACCTCTCATAAAATGAGTTATAGCAAAAATGACACACCTTGTTGAATTCTGGCTTATTCTAGAGAGTGACCTTGTAGAGCGTGCCCCACACAGAATATTTGTTGATTTGATATGAAACTATTACATAGAATACTAAAGATTGTAATATAACCAAAACATTTTTTCTTACTTAATTTGGATCTGTTATGAAGAATTTATGACGTTTTTACCCGAAACACTTGTTTTTGACTAGTTTCACGACTAACCACAAACCCTATTTTCCACAAAGTGTAACTCCAAAAATTCAATGAACCACAAGATGGATTTTTTACCACAGATACTTGGATATGTTTCCTCAATGGAATAGAAATTTCATAGTCTGAATCATTCTAGAAAAATGTTTATTGCGAAAATGGTGAGATGACCTGAAAAAAACATACCTTAGAAAGCATCATCAAAATAATTTATCCTTCCTTGAATTCCGGCCTTCTTTTCTTCACTTTCCTCAGAAATTCGGCTCAGGTATCCTTTGGTTACCTTAGACACCTATAGGTATTAAATATTCTCAAGTGTGTTTAAAATGAGAGAGCCTTGCCTCTTATTTATACTCTCCAAGTAGCTTCCTTAAAAACATCTTCTATGTCACTTTACCCACTTTCCTTATTTTAGGGTTAACCCACTTCTAATTTCTCCATTAAATTTATTATTTAAATAATTTATTTTGTATTCACTTTGAATTATAGTACATTCATCACTTCACTTTATTATTTACCTTCTAAAATCTCTTAAACCACTTTGACTACTTTGACTTTTTGGGGCTTCTAGATGACATAGGAGGGTCCTCTAACTTCATAAGGCCATAACTCTCAAAACGTGAGGAGTTATGTGGCGTTACACATACCACCAGAAATGGAATGACATGTACCATCCATATAGAATAGTATTACCTACAAATATATCAAAACTCATACAATTATCCATAAAAAAAACTTGGGTCCATTACCCAAACCTGGGTTCTCCAACTTCTCATGGCCATAACTCTCTAACCGTGACGAGTTATGTGATGTTCCACATACCACCAAAAATGGCATGAAAAGAATATCCATCTAGGATAGTTTCACTGACAAATTCAATGACCTTCATCTCATTATTCCACAAATAAGCATGGGTTCTCTAACCATACTTCTAGGATAACTCAATGTGCAAAGCATCTTCCCATGAGGGCTTTCACCATAAGGCAACCACTTTGGAGTTCATCCATTTCTACTTATTATAAACCATGACAAGACAATAATGAGTCATCTTTACATCAAACACACTTGGGTACATTACCCAAACCTTTGTGCTACCAGGATTTCTTCAAGGGTTGACATCAATGACAACCAACCTTAATCAACAATTGGTATTCTCCTCCCACTCTTGGACCTCTCATCTTCCTCTCATATGTTGCACGCAAGATTTCCTCAATCTTCTCCACAGCCCAGAGATCCTCTACCTCTTTCTCATCACTCACCAAGCCTTCCCTCACAGCTATAGCTCTCTTCTTGGTATTCACCTTGTATTGGTAGGGTGCTCCTCTACTTGTCTTTCTAGTTGTCTCCAAGATCCACTGGATCTGGTCATCACTCATCATGATTGGGTCCAAGGGTTCCTCCTTCTTGCACTTATCCTTGCATCCTTCCATTTCCCCTCTCTTTTTCAGTGCTTCCCCCCTTCCCCCATCCATGCAGGGAAGTTTAACTATCTGATTCCATTGTCATGACACCTTTGTTATATAGCAGTATCTTAATAGAAGTATACAGTGATTGAATGCACCTTCCTCGCATTCTACATAGAAATTCATGCTCCGCTGCATTGTATGACTTCGTTGTGTCAACCACAAACTCTATGATGAAGCCTGCCATAATACTGTCAAGCCAAAAGTCTATGGCACATGTGAATTTGTTGTTCACCTGCTGTAACTACTCAATCTGTACTGGGGTCCAATCTAGCTGGCGAATCCGGTTCGCATGGTTATATTTCAACCTTACTATCCACTCTTTCAATAGATGCAGAAAATCATAGAAAAAGACTTCCTACAAATCAATAAACATGTATTTCTCAAGATATTTGTGAGGTGTTATCCTAGGGTTTCTATTGTCTTTCTGTGCAAAATCTAGCTCTTTGGTTCTAAACCAGCTTTCAATCTCTGCTTTTGTGGGATTCCACAGTCTCAAAATTCCATTCTAATGGATCATTGGTCTCTGCCCTAACCTTTTCTTGAGCTTCCTCCGACAAAACTCCAACTTATCTCATCTACTTAGTCCTCTCTTGTTCCTACCAACAACAACATAACCATTTGTCGGTTTTCTACTCTTCCTTTATTCTACTCTGAGCTCCTTATTCACCCAGGGTTCATGTCTTTCGGGTTTCCAACAAAGCCTCTAAAACTATCGGCCCTCCTGGTAAACCAGAAGGCAACATAACACACATAATGCACTGCATAGTATCACCTGAGATAGCTTTAATGGGTGGCTGCAAGAGTCATGTGTTTATAACCTAGGATTGAGCATGAGATATGGGATCTATATTCTAAACCATTTATTATAACTAATGATTGCAACCTACTTTTATTCATGACTAGGCAGTAACTTTCATATGTATTCCCTTGATATCACAACAACAATTAAACAATCATATAATAAATCATTCATTCATTAAGCACAACAAATAACCACTGAACAAATGATAAGATATACACGCATTCATCACATTACACATATATTACCGCGGTTCACCCCCTCTTGGGCTACGTCCACAAAGATTTGGCTCTTGGCTATTTTATTATGATAGTTCTGCATCTCCAGTGCCGCGCACTTACAATTCTCCTCAAATGGGTAAGATCTATATGAAGTGAACTATATCGCACCGAGCTTCTCCTCCTGTGATCTAATCCTCAAGATCTAAATTCTCTCCTCTATTCTAGCTCAACAACTTGCAGCATAGTTCATAACAACACTACCATCTGCATCAACTCGTACATCTCTATGACGGAACAATACAAAAGCAGACTAATTATGAACCTTAACAACAACAACAATAATAACAATCCGAATCCTCTATGATACCAACATATCTATATTTATACATTTCAAGCTCTTCAACCATTTACAATATATTACCAAAACCCTAACCCTACTGACATTAGGTATTCCTCTCATGTGCATGTGTTTCTCCTTCTTCCAGATGTCGTTTTCCTTGTGCACGCTTTCTTGCATGCACGTGTGCTGTGTTTCCTGCCGGTTGTCACTCCACTCTTTGCATGCTTTCTTTTCCCACGATCATCCTTCTTTACACTTCGGCTTGCTGCCAACAACAACCAACCCAATTAATCAACATATAGATAATCTAAATTTTTAAGAAATAAAAGGTTTCTAATTGTAAATTATGCATCTTTATTCAACTTTTCATAAAGGGTCGCTAACTTAAGTATATATATATATTTCTTCAAAACGAACGATATAAATATTCATGAAATCACAATTTTGGGTTGTTTAAATTGCATTTTTGAATGTAGAAATGGATTCAAAGTGATGAAAAACCCCTAGGGCACTCCGATTATATAGAAATAACCACTCCAATATGTAAATTCAACAATTTCTCGCCGGATTTGGGGAAAATATCATTGGAAAATGCCCTCTTAAGGTCTAATAGATCAATTTGGTCTTAGTGGACATTGATCATCATCATATATATAGTCATCATGTATATATTTGAAATTAGTAAAATTTATTATGATTTAGTTGTTAATTAGTGGTGAGGATAGTCATTATTACATGTTATTTGTGAATATACATTGGCTCGTCATCGTTATTAAAGAAAAACCACACTACTTCAAATAACTCGTTAGTGGACTATAAGGGGGTAGACTTTACCTCTAGGTCTTGGCTGTTAACATGTTTCTTTACATCTAAGGAAGATGATCTCTTAGCCAATTTGAAGCAATTTTAGGTCTTACTCCAAGATCAAAAGAGGATTTCACCCTAGATAGTATTTGTAAGAAAGACTATATCCCTTTCGATCATCACTAAGGCTACCTCTAGTGGGTCTTGTTCTTTCTAATAACTTATAGCCTTATTTTAACCTTTTGCCCAAAAACAATTCCATTCAAGTTTTATAAATTAACATTTTTTTTTGCTCCTTTTTATTTTTATTTTTAATTTAATAAGTTTTATAAATAATATTGTTATGAATAATTTAAATTCATATTTTAGAAGGCTTTATGAATACTCTAATATTTTTGACATCATTCAAATCCTTATTATAAAGCAACATTCTTTTTATTTGGAGGATATTGAGTTTGGATTTAAATGTCTAGCAAAAAGGAAAGTTAAGGACATCAAATATTATCGAGTGGAAATACTAAAATTTGGAATCTCTCATCTTATCCCTCACATTCATAAGCCTTTCGATATGCTAGTGAAGTAGGGTTTCCCTAAACCATGGACTCAAAGTCTCATTATTCCTATTGATAAAAGTGGTGACAAAAATAATCCCTCAAATTATAGGACCATTATGGTTAATCCTCTTCTAGCCAAGTTATATGGAATTATCAGGGAAAAGAGGCTAAAGGCCAAGCTCGTTTTAGAAACTGTTATTCAATCATGGACTACTTAGTTACTATTATGATTATTGCAGAGAAATGTCGAAATAAAATTAATCTCTTATGTTGCTTCATTGACTTTAGGAAAACTTTTAATATGGTGCTTATAAATAACATTTGGAATAGGATATTGCTATGATATCTCTCTATGGAGTTGAAAAAAGGTCCCAGCTATGGATGAGTACAAGTTTAGATTGATTTAGTTTTAGGCTGATAGAATGAACTCCAAGGGAATTTTTATAACAAAAACAATTTTTTGTGTTCTTTCCAGCACAGTTTGGAGGACTCTAAGCTTCATGATAACTGGAGCTATGCCATTTTTATTTTAGGAGTGTTACAAGGGAAATATATCAAAGTTCCTGCCTCTTTACAGCTCGAAAGTTAGTTGATAGATAAGACTCTTAAATGTTGTTTACACATGATGATGTATATTCTAATTTCAACTTTGAAATATCGAATATAAGATTTGTTCATGGAAAAAAAAAACACTTGAAATAGATTAGAAGAGTGAAAGGTTAGTTTTGTGATGAGAGTTAATGCAATAATGTTGTATGAAAAAATTATTGCTAAGTTTAGGAATAATGAGGATTGGTCATAAGAAATTTATTGTAATATAGGAGTTAAGAAAGGTTATATTCTATCCCCTTCCCTTTTTGGCACTTATATTTACAAATCAGAGGTATGCTTGGAAGAAGCAGGCTGCACTGGCACTACTTTAGCTAGAGTAGTCATCCTCTTTAGTTTTTAGACTAATGATATTATTCTTCTAGAAAGATGCCCTTATGAACTTGATAAACAACTAAGAACTCTCAAATATTTCTCTACTAGCAATAGTATTTCAGTGAACACTAATAAGTCAAAGGTTAATTATGATAATCAAATCCAAGAATATCACTTGCACTAATTTTGCATATGAAAACAACAACTTAAAGGAAGTTAATTCATACAAGTATCTTGGAGTTGACCTTCATCACAAGCTTAATTGGAACTATAGCATTGAGAAAAAAAAATAGAAATTCCTCTTCGAGACACTTGTTACTTCAATTATCTTATATGGATGTGAATTTTGGGGTTGCAACGTCTCTAGAGAATCTTGGAGGAAAATTAAGCAAATCTAGAAGCATTTTATAATTTATAATTTAAATTTAAAAGCAATACACCTTGTCCAATCCTCCTCTTAGAAGTTGGTCTTCCACACATTGAGAGTATGGTTATGATTAGGTGCCTAATGTACAAGCACAATATAACTGACACAAAATACAAAAGGCTTCCTAGCATTGCTTCAAATTCTAATCAAAGTCACTTACGGCTTAAGAGAGCATGACATAAAGATGTTAATTCTTATCTAAACTATTGGAAAATAAAAGAAAAGGCCACTCTCTAGAATATTGATACCATTAAAGATGCTATCACATATAAATCTAGAGTCTAGACATTATGATGTACTGAATAAATATAGAATAAGGGAGAGTTAATGTACTATAAAGAGTTCATTAACTCCAATATAGAATATCAAAAGTATCTTTTTGCTATCTATTGATGGGCGTAAATGACACACCGTCAACTGGAAGGTCAAATCCGGACCGGGGTTGTCTAAATAACCCAAGCCATTTGGAATGAAATGACCCGATGGGTTTAATGGCTGTGTTGGCCAACTAAAGTCCTAAACATAATAAAACAAATGAAACTAATCTAAAAGATATGATGCTAAGAGCATAAATTTACTAATTACAAGTGTTCAAATAAAAACATGAATATGTGCATATGATTATATACAGTCTATATACAACTTTCAAGATTTACTTGTCATCTTCAGAAATGGATGTTCTTGAAAGTGTTTATAAAAGAGATAAATAAAGCACATACATTTTTCTGTTTTCTGTTCAATATCTAAAAATCTAAAAGTAATGAATGCTAAGCAAGTATAATTGAAATAAGAATAGATAAATAGTCAAAGCTAATTCATGCTATCCTTATTTCATTATTAATTAATCTAACTAAATAAAAACTAACCTGCAACTAATCGATTAAATTAAATTTATTATCCTGTGTAATTTGAGCTCCTAACTATTCAACATATGAGGGAAATCTGTAACATAACAATGATAATACTCCCAAAACAAACTCAAAGATGCATTGGAGCGAGAATATAAAAACAACATGATAAGTGCACATATCTAGTGATCTTACGATGATCAATACTTATAAAGAGAGGAAACTCAATTCACAACATTAATATAATCCATCATTTAATATCTAGAATAAATCGACAATAATTAAATGGCAGATTGATCATAGATGTAAAATGGAATAACACATTATAGACAACATTTAAATACTTAATAATATGAAATACCATATAATAACCAAATTAAAGCTGCATCAAACATAATAATATTTCTTAATATGGAGGCAATAAAAAAACACAATGGGGTAAGCACCACACAGGTCTAAAGCCAAATGGTGAGGAGCTTCTCCATATCAATTTTCAAAATCATATGTCCATAATGTATCCCAACCAAAGATATCCTCACTACTAACAATGATCACTATTTAAACTAGTTTTGGATTCACAAACTCTTATCATGCAAGATAGAGTGCAATCCCCCCAAAATAGAGAGTTTTACAAAAATAGTACAACAAGAAACCACTCCTGTAGGAGTTGGTTTATCAAAATAATAACAAAGTTTTATCAAAATAAAAGAAATAAAATACTGAATAATAGAGCATATGATCCAAGATGGTTTCTCCATGTAAGCAACATCATAATTATCATTTTCCTGTAGATAGCAAAATGAAATTGATATTAAGAAAATAATGCTAACTATTATTCAGAAATAGTCTGGCTACAGAATCAGAGATTATGTAGCTAGTCTTATTTATTAACCAAGAAAATCAAAACTAAATCTTCCTATTTTGAATTTCATAACAAAATGAAATGAAATAAAATCAAACAAAATCACTTTTACCATTAGAAATTAGAGAGTGAAGGATCAGACAGTTCTGAATTGATGATGGCATTGAAGTTGGTTGCATTTTTTATGATTATATTACCAGATCTTTTGGGTCTTTTATTTGCTTGCTCTGTGTTGATACTAAGAGGGAGGTGAATCAATATCAAGTACAATTTAAAACCTTTTTCAACTTATACTTAAACCATTCAACTATATCCAATGAACAATGAACAATAGTATAAGAGTTACATCAATACACCACAATACACCATGCACAATATATGAGAAATAATCAATAGTTATTGTTCAAGGGAAGTAATGACTTCCAAAGGTAGCTACAGCTTCCAAATGTAAAGGGAGGGATGAACCTCCAAGAGGAATATAAAATCCTCCAATATCAAGAGAGAGTTGAACTCTCCATCCTTGTCCCTTCCTTCCACCCAAGAATATATGAGAGGTAATAAAACTTTACATTAAATCATCACCATCAACCAATCATCACATAAAACCTGATAATGCTTCCTGAGACTTCTTCAATTTCTGCAATTCTTCAATTCTTGGAGTACTCTAATCCTATAGATAATATTACTCAATGTATTCTCTGAAACTCCTCCAATTTTCACTCCTTGAATCCTCCCCAAAAAGAGGTTATAGAAAGAATGGTAGACTTTATTCAATTCTGGTCTATTCAGGAGAGTGAACTTGCACATAATTCCCCACGCTCAATAATTAACATCTGATTATGAAAATCGCACACAAGAAACTAAAGTCCGTACTCTTTCCAATGAAATTCGTCCCACTTCATTTGGATTCTCTATGAAGAAGTTATGACTGTTTTACTCGGAACACCTATTTATTGACTAGCTTCAGGACTAGTCACAAACCCTATCTTCCACAGAGTGTATCTCCATAATTATAGCGAATCAAGAGCTGAAATTTTCACCAGAGGTACCTTGATATGTATTATCAATACCATAGAGATTTCACCATTTTAATCGTTCTAGAAAAAACGTTATAGCAAAAATGGTAAGATGACCTGAAAATAACATACCTTAGAACACATCACCAAAAGACTTCATCCTCCCTTGAAATCTGGCCTTCTTTTCTTCTTATTACCTCTGAAATTCAACTTATATCGAAATGAATGTATAATGATGTTTATTTATACCATTTATGTCACTTCCTTTTAACATTAGGGCCGACCTGACACTTTCTTATTTTGTAATTCTTTTCTTTAATTATCTTCAGGGCCTACATGTACTTCCTTCTTCAATTCACTTTGTCATCTTCAAAAATTCATTTCTCCTCAACCA
>JASDQU010104446.1:11750-69563 GCA_032191745.1 Picea mariana | reverse complement strand
ACATTCAAATTCAACATGACCTACTCCTTCACAATTAAAGCAAAAGAACTGACTTCTATTTTCTTCTTTGAAATCTGAGATGTTGTAATTTGCTTCAACTTCTTCTTCTTCTTCTTCTTCTTCTTCGTCTTCCCTTGCATAAAGGTCTTGTATCTTGTCCCAAAGATCTTTTGATGATGCACATGATCCCACCTTGGATTTCACTGAATCTGTCAATCCATCCAGGATGGTATCTATTGCCAATTTGTTGTTCCTTTTTGCTTCCTTCTCAGCTGCAGTCTTTGGTTTCTTCAAAGAATTGTATCCTGAAGCAACTGAGAACCAAACATCTGCCCCAAGAGCTTTCAAGTAAGTTTCCATTCTATTACTTTAGCATTCAAAATTGCTTCCATCAAATGGTGGAATCCCATTGGGAATTTTGTCTTCCATTTCTTCTTAGGATCTTCCTTCCAATGGTTAAACTGTACTGAAGGTAACCCGCTCTTATACCAATTGTTGATATTGAGAGGGGGGTTGAATCAGTATCAAGTACAATTTAAAACCTTTTTCAACTTATACTTAAACCATTCAACTATATCCAATGAGAAATGAGCAATAGTATAAGAGCTACACCAATACACCACAATACACCATGCACAATATATGAGAAATAATCAATAGTTATTGTTCAAGGGAAGTAATGACTTCCAAAGGTAGCTACAGCTTCCAAATGTAAAGGGAGGGATAAAAATACAAGAGGAAGATACAATCCTCCAATATTAAGAGAGATTTGAACTCTCCATCCTTGCCCCTTCCTTCCACCCAAGAATATATGAGATATAATAAAACTTTACATTAAATCATCACCATCAACCAATCATCACATAAAACCTAATAATGCTTCCTGAGACTTCTTCAATTTATGCAATTCTTCAATTCTTGGAGTAATCTGATCCTGTAGATAATATTACTCAATGTATTCTCTGAAACTCCTCCAATTTTTACTCCTTGAATCCTCCCCAAAAAGAGGTTATAGAAAGAATGGTAGACTTTATTCAATTCTGGTCTATTCAGGAGAGTGAACTTGCACAAAATGCCCCACGCTCAATAATTAACATCCAATTCTGAAACTCACACAAAAGAAACTACAGTTCGTACTCTTTTCAATAAAATTCATCCCACTTCATTTGGATTCTCGATGAAGAATTTATGATTGTTTTACCCAAAACACCCGTTTATTGACTAGCTTTAGGATTAATCACAAACCCTAACTTCCACATAGTGTATCTCCAAAATTATAGAGAATCAAGAGTTGAAATTTTTACCAGAGGTACCTTGATATGTCTTCTCAAAACATAGAGATTTCACCATCTGAATCATTCTAGAAAAAAAGTTATAACAAAAATGGTAAGATGACCTGAAAATAACATACCTTAGAACACATCACCAAAAGACTTCATCCTCCCTTGAAATCCGGCCTTCTTTTCTTCTTATTACCTCTGAAATTCAACTTATATCAAAATGAATGTATAATGATGTTTATTTATACCATTTATGTCGCTCCCTTTTAACATTAGCGCTGGCCTGACACTTTCTTATTTTGTAATTCTTTTCTTTAATTATCTTCAGGGCCTACATGTACTTCCTTCTTCAATTCACTTTGTCATCTTCAAAAAATCATTTCTCCTCAACCATGAGGATCCATGTGATGTGCCACATACCACCAGAAACAACATGATGTATACTATCCATCCATGGGTGTTGTATCTGCATGTGCATTTTCATTCATGTCCAAATACCTTCATCAATATTGCGGTCCAAAACCCATGACTAGGGTTGACATCAATGACAACAACCAATCTTCCAACACTCTGCGCATGCTTTCAACTCTTGGTTTTCTTATTCAAGTAGAGAATTGCGAGCAAATAGATATTTTACTTGAGCCTATAGCAATGGTATGTCCCTGTAATAACGTTCTACCCAATCCAAACAACTGTCACAATGTACCGGTGCTATACGAGGCCGAGGTGGAATGTATTCAACAATGGGTATTTCATGCTTCCTTGTGTCTTGTTTTAAGTCATGGCTAATGCCAGCAAAATGCTCTTGGCCTTTCAGAAAGTGGGGTAAACTAGAGACAAAGTCATACTACTCATATTGACCAACAGTTTCATTCTTGAAACATTGGTTGTCCGAATCTTCCTGAGCAAGGAAATCATTGATCTCTTCATTTGAATAGTGATCATTGACCTCAATCATAGAGATCGATCTCAAATGATCCTTTTTTCAATTCCTTAAACTTCTAGATATCAATCGACCAGATATCTTATTCATAAAATTTAGATCTGAGCCTTGTTGTTTCTTACCCTTACGAATTTTCTTTATAGTAGGTTTGTCACTATGGACCTGATTTGGTTTTTTGGCAAGAACATGGGAGAACTTTCATTTTAATTCGTCCACTACCTATTCCAACGATTTTTTGGGCGAGAAAAAACATCATGGTTTCTTACTGCGAGAGGTTTTCAAAGCAACAGAGACTGGTTCATTAACTTCATAGTCAATATGTGAATTGAAACCCTGACTTTCGGTCACGGGACTATCAGTAATGGGGTTCACGTTTACAGGTGAATTCACTGTATTGTCGAGTTGGGAAAAAACGTTTCGACTCAGGAAACTTTCCCAAGTGTCTCTGATTTGTGAGAGGTGTGATAGCAACAAGATTTTTTATAAGCCCATGATGAAAAAGGCTCAACATAGAGTTCATGCTCTGTCTCTTATAGAGTTTTGACATTTTATATAGGCTCATTAACAAATAGAACGACATATTCAGTTTAAACCCTTTGAACAACATCAACAGTCAGATGTGGTATAAAAAGACCAAACCATACCTGCCCTCACATGTTAAAAATTGCTTCAAAATCAAAATAAGGGCGTGCCATCGAGGTGTCAAGAGGGTAATAGGAATACCTTTAGGGAAATAGGTAGACTCGCGAGAGACCATGAAAAGGTTCCATGGAACATCTTCCAATTTAGCATTCTTGAACCACTTTTCGCCTTCCTGTGGGAGTCCTATGACCCAGACTATAAATTCTTCTGTGACCTCCAATTGCACATCCTCGACCTTGGCTCTAAACCCATCGAATGTTTGGGCAAAGGCCCATGCGATCGCAAGGTTGCAACCTTCGAATTTTTGGATGAAGACATCCCAACCCTGAGCCTGCAAATCATCTATGGCATCATCGTGGGCACTAAGATCCTAACAACCATTAGGTTCGATCTGAATGATAGGGGCTATGGTCATGGTGAAATAGAAACAATAGATATCACGGGAGGGAGGCTTCAGCTTCCAATAAACGAGTAGAAAAGAGAGGTCTGTGAAAACTAAAATGGCCCGATACCTACAAAGCTTGGAGACTATCATGCTTGATAAATTAAGTTCAGAGAGATAGAAAACCAGGGGGCACGAAGAACTATGAGCCATTACCCATAATGAAGAACAAACCCTCAACCACAATCAAATGCCAATTCGAATAATGAATGGGTTCATTAATTTCACAGGACAACAAGATGAGGTGTATTCTTAGGTACATCAGACCTGTACCAAATGACATGATACCAATATGACCAATATAACAAAGAGCATGTATCAGTTTCTAACTGAAGGTTACAACACGAAAATGATCAAACCATAAAATCAACCATGTATAATACTATCATACATGAAAATGTGACAATCAATTAATCAACGAGCTATAAAACTTCAATTTAATAACATATAAGTTCCCTCAAAGTGTAATCTCTTAGGTAAAAGAATAGAAGAACAATACAGACTACATAATCATTACTCACGCCAAAATTTTTGTTTAAACTTCATGCTTGCAGTCATGAATTTTAATCAAAACAAACGAAAAATGAAAAACTCGTAAGATAAGTTTAGTCTAATACATCTCCTTGAAGCCAGAGAACATAAACGTTTATAACCACAAGGAGGTGACAACTACAAAAAGATTTTAACTCTTTGTGATGATTTTTAAATGTGATAAAGAAAATCAACATAATTGGTGGTTGCCAACATGGCGACAGGCTGGGCGAAGTAGTTATCTCTGCATCACTAGAAAATTTATTTCAAGGGCACAGATGAAATAACCTTTTAGAAACAGTTAAAAACAGAGTGAGCATTCCAATCACAACTCAGAAAATAACGCAGTTTAGCATTGGATGTATTTATGTCCTAAGATGCAATCTGGTACCTTATTTAGATTACAGGTGTAGCAATGTTTATACAGATGACTTCGATACCGTTGACATGGCCATTGCTGCCAGCAGATGTCCATAGCCTCAACAGGGATGCCATTTAACCCACTCTAGTACTTTTATCCTGTCCAAGAGTTGTCCACTCATGATAAAAACATATTCACACTTGATCAAATTAAAAGACATACCTGAGAATCTTCTCAAACCCGAAATTTCTTCGCTGACAGCGATCCTGTTTAGTACCTCGATGAAGTTGCCTTGGTATCATGAGTGCATTTACCCACTGCCAGCAGACCTGTTCAGTGTCCCGACGGGTTTTCAAACACTTCCCAGACATTACAATTCTTCCAACTCTCTAGAATTTGTTTATAAATTTGTAAAAACTTCATGATATTCAAGAGGGCGGGGTGATATTGAAAATATCATAGTTTGGAATGAAAAGTTTGATCATTTGCCAATTATTTTTATGTTTTGATAACTTTCATCATGATTTGGACAGTTACATTTCTGTTAAGAAATCCTCTCTAGGATGGGGAAGCACACTGATTTGTTCTCATTAAAACAGGGGTGACGTTAGAAGTTTGTTAAGGATAATCGCATTTTCCTGTGATTTTAATGAGAAACCAGGAACATTGTTTGAACATAAACTTCCCTCTGTTGGTCTGAGTTTTAGCACTTACTACTCAGGTGCTTGAAAAGTTATCAATTGCTGCTAACGAATGAGAATTATGATTCCCTTCAACAAATGAAATGGTGACTCAAACATAATTATTTAGAAAACAAACCAAAATCAAGCAAAATGAAAAGAACCAAAATAAAAAACAAAAAAAGAAAATTAAAAAAATATTTACAAGAGGGTGGTTCAGAAATCATCAGGTGAAATACCTCTTGAGAGTCTAGCCATTCACTGGGAAAGTGTCTGGATGTCCCTCCAAATTACGCAGACGGGAAGAGCTAGGACCCAATTTTTTAGAAATTACAAATGGTCCCAGCCACAGGTTTTGGAACTTGGTGTGTTCCCCCTTACCCTCATGGGCTTTGTCCCACTTGAGAACCAAATCTCCAACATCAAAATTCCTATCAGAAGATGAATTTTCATCAAACCATATTTTCACAATTTGCTGGTTCTGATCCAGTTTCTTCTTTGCTTGTGTTCTCACCTCTTCTAGTTTTAACAAAGCATTTATCCGGTTTTCTAGAGGCGGACATTCTTCTTCTTGAACTTTCTGCGATAGTTGTAGAGAAGGAAGTAAGACACGCGAGGGGAGGATGGCTTCTCTTCCGTAAATGAGGAAGAAGGGAGAATTACCAACAAAATCTTTTGGAGTTACCCTATCATCCCAAAGTGCATTATACAATGCATTGTGCCAATTCTTGTGGTTTTCTGAAACTGCCTTTTTGATAATATTGATTAAATTATTATTTGTCAATTCTGCTAGGCCATTCCCTTGAGGATAGTAGCTTGCATAACACTTCAGTTTAATCCCTTTTTCTAGAGAAAAAATGTTCATTTCAAGGGAGGAAAAATAAGAGGCGTTATAAAAAACTAGACATTCGGGAATTCCAAATCAAGTAATGATGTGGGAGCTTATAAAAGATACTACCTGATTGGTGTTGACCACTTTTAAAGGCACATCTTCATACCATATTGTAAAATAGTCCGTTGATGTGAGGATGTATTTGTGCTGTTGTGGAGAAGGGGGATTGATTGGTCCTATGCTATCTAGACCCCATTGCTGAAAAGGTGCATCTACAATAACATGTTGCAAAGGAAAAATTACCTTTTTCACCCATCCTACATCCTTTTGACAGATTAGAAACTTACGGGACAACATATGTGCATCTTTAAACAAGGTAGGCCAACAATATCCAACCCTTAGCAATTTGTGGGTAGTAGTATCTCTGTCGAAGTGACCACCGACTTCACCGGCATGAAGTTCGGCTAACACTCTTTCGGACTCCTCCTTTTCTAAACAACGCAGAAAAAAACCATCAAAGTTCTTTCGAAATAATATATCATTGATTAACTGGAAAGATGTAGATTTAAGCCTAAGTACTCTTTTATTTTTTGGATCAAGATCACGGGGAGTAGATCCATGCGTTAAATAGAATCTAATGTTCTCATACCAAGAATTGGGTGTAACTTGTGCACAGTTGATCTGTTTTTCGTTATGCTATTGATGTATTTATTTGTCTTTCTTGTTCCTCAACCAAATCAGCCACTAGTTTACACAGGCCTTGACCTCTGACAATTTGTGCAGGAATTATTTCAAGGTCATATTCCTGTAATGAAGTCATCCAATTTTCCCTTTTCTCACCCAGCTCTTTTTGTACTAACAAGTTTCTTATAGTGGGGTAAGGAACAACAACTTTGGTTCTGGATTTTAACAGGTAAGACCATAAGTGTTTCACTTCTTTAAAAACAACATATGCCTGATGATCTATTGCTAGGTAATTAAGTTCCACTCCTTTAAAATAAGATCCCATGAAGGCAATGCGTATCTCATTACATTCAACATTTTGTTATGTTATCACAACAACATAGGATCTGTCATATGCAAAAGTGTAAAGAGTGAAATCCTGAGAAAAATCGGGACTCATCAAGGAAGGGGATTATATTATTTCTTTTCTAATTGAATTGAAAGGCTAACTCTCTTGTGGTCCCCATTGGTACAACACATCCTTTTTAATTAAGTTTTGTAGAGGTTGAACCATTTCTGAGAAACTGAGGACAAATTTTCTGACAAAGTTAATCTTCCCCAAAAAAGATTGCATGGCCTTTTTGGAAGAAGTAGGGGGAATTTTAGCAATAGCTTGGGTTCTTTCGAGATCAATAATCATTCCATCCTTAGACACTATAAACCCAAGCAATTTACCCCACTCTACTGCAAAAACCAATTTCTTAGGGTTGAGAGATATGTCGAAATTGTGACATCGTTCGAAGACAGCCCTAAGGTGAGACAAGTGATCTTTCTTGTTTTTAGAAAAGACAGTGACATCATCAAGATAGACCACAACTGACTGGTTAATGAAGCCACGCAAATAAATATCCATTTCTCTCTGGAAAGTATCACCGACATTTATCAGTCCAAAAGGCATTTTCCTATAGGTGTAAGTGCCCCATGGGGTACAAAAGGTGGTTTTAAGCTGGTCTGAAGGAGACATAAGGACCTGGTTGTATCCCAAAAAACCATCTAACAAAGATAGTCTTTCGGAACCAGACACCTATTGTATAATTTGTTCCATTGGGGGAACATGGTAGTTGTATTTATCATATGCTCAGTTTAGGTTTCAAAAATTGACACAAATTCGAATTTCACCACTTTTCTTCCTTATAGGGACTAAGTTAGACACCCATTGAGTGTGCCTAATAGGGAAAATTATCTTAGCAGTTAGTAATTTATTCAGTTTCTTTTTAATGGTAGGTTCCAATTTAGGATGCATTTTCCTCAATTTTTGTTGAAAAGGTTGAGTCTGAGATTTCAGAGGGATTACATGTTGTATGATGTTTGGATTGAAAGTTTCCAGGTCATCATATGCCCAAGAAAATACATCTTTAAATTCTTTAAATAATTTTATGAAAGAAGATTTTTCTTGCTCAGAACGTCCCTTTCCCAGATTAATATTTTGAGGGTTATCTTTTGTTCCTAAATTAACAGTTTCATAGATCAAGGAGGAACTGTTAGTTTTGCAATTTACTGCCCCTCTAAACTTCTCATGTAAGTCATAAAATTTCTCTAATCACACAACAGATTTGGGGATAGAGTTTACCAGCTCGGACTTCGATTCAGGAGACTGAGGATTAGATATTACCATGAAGTCTCGAAGATTCTCATCGTGAGTACCCTCATCAATGACTGCACCCTAGAAGGTGTCTTCCATATGAAGAAAGCTGATGATCTTCTAGTCATTATCAAATACTCTCCAATTTGTGATGTTATCCAGAATCAACGACCTAAATAACAATTCGATTGAAAACGCATTAGGACAAAAGCCTTCAACGAGCAACAATCTAGAAGCAACATTGGCTAGTAAATCAGCTTCTGAATTACTCACTCTAGGAATGGAATTTATATTAAATGCTAGAAATTTATGCATTAAACCCAATACCTTGGTTTGGTAACTTTTCAGATGCAGTGACGAATAGTGTATGGCATTTCTTACCTGCTTGATCACAATTTCTGAATCACCGAATACTATCAAATTTTGCACATCCATGTCTAGTGCTTTCCTAAGTCCTTGCAGAAGTGCTTCTTTCTTGGTTGTGTTATTAGTGCATTCAAACTCTAATCGACAAGAAATACAATTTTTATTACCTGTAGGGTCGATGAGCACACATCCAACACCTGCTCCTTCTTTTGATTTGGATCCATCAAAATATAGGGACCAGATTTGTGGGTCATTAGCAGTACTTGGCATATTCGACAAATTTGGTGCCTAAGTATAGGCAGAAATTTCAGATTGTTGTTCTGGATCAGTGATAGAGGAAATTTCAGTCATGAAGTTACCAAAAAAGGTGTTCATTCCCTGTGTTTCAAATGAATTTGCGGATGTAACGAAAGACTCATTATGATCATTCAGATCTATCACGATATGCTTAAGATAACGTTATCTGTTTATCCTGATTTTGTTGGGTTGACCATTTTCAGACAGCCACAAGTGAGACCGGTCCGTAGAAAAATAACCGTGCAGCTGTTCCGACCAATCTCTGCTTAAAAACAGACAATAAATTCCAGGAATATCAACAACAATAATATCAATCACTTGATGAAATTTAGGATTGGATGATAATCTAATCAACACATTCTTAAGCTCATTGATTACTTTAACATTAGTTCGATCTAACTGAATGATTTTAAGATCAAAAGGTTTTACTTCTGCATTAATTTTCTTGCATACAGACAGAGGCATCACGTTTGATGATGCACCAGAGTCAACCATACAATTATGTACATTCCTATTAAAAATATCAAAAGTCAATAAAAAAGGAGCGACATTTTTTCGTGAGGAAACAACAGAGTTATGCCGATTTTTCATTGCTGTCCCTAAAATAGTTTTATCTAGATTTGCTGCAGTCTTTTCTATTAAGTTAATTTTTTCTTGATATTTAGATGTCTTTTTAGTTGGGACATTTTTTGCTGTGTTTAGATCAATTTCTGTTGATTTTTTTCTTCTTACATCATTCTTTTTACTATTTTCAGCGATGCTTTGAAGCATTTTCTTTAAAATAAGAGGAAATTTCAGCAGTTCAAAAACATAAATATTAGCCCTCAATTTTTTCAGATCTTCAATTAAATCATACTCTAAAACTGGGGCAGCTAGGCTTTGTCTAATATCAATTTTCTTTGACTGTTTTGGAAACACATTTTTACTTACTTTGGGAGGAGGCTTGTTTTGTGTTTTGCTCCTTGTGTTGTAGGGGTGGATAGTTTCAAAATTCACTTGAAAAATATTGTTTGACAAGTGTCCGAAAACACAAGGAGATGAGTCTTCCTCTTCTGGTACCTCTTACTCAACTGTATCATCATAATTTTCTGGAGGAATAGAAACAAAATTGTCATGTGCTTCTAATATCGTTTGCAAAGCATACTGTAAACTTTCAAAATTTAGACCTTCAGTGGTCGGGTTTGGTCGGTTTAGAGGGAAAGTCTTTCTAAAAAGAGGTTTGAAACTTCCTTTGCTTGTAGATTCCTCCTCGACTGATATTTTGAAGTCAACAACTTGATTGGACAGTTTCTGGAAGGCTTTCTGCAAGCTCTCCAGGTCTAATGTTTCTTATTGATTTTTAATTTGAGGAGGCCTAGTGAGGATTTCTATTTTCTTCTTAGAAGATGAAGCTGTCTCAACTTCACTACTAAGATTATTTTTTAAGCTCAATATATCTTTCTCGATTTGACTTGCCTCCTCAAAGGCTTCTAGAAACGTGTTATTTTTGGACCTTTTAACCAATATGGCTATGTTATTGTGCAATGCTTTAGCATAATATGCAATAATTAATCTTTTTGCAGGCATCAAATCTACAAGGATTTTGTTCTTTAACATCAGAAACCTTTGGTTAAATTCCTTCACTTTTTATTTACAAGGATTTTGGTCTTTAACATCAGAAACCTTTGGTTAAATTCCTTCACTTTTTATTTAGGGTTCATTTTTAAGCTAGAGAGTTCCATAACCAAGACTTCTGGAGATTTATCATCTCCAAATTTTTCTAGAAAATAAGTTTCGAACTTATCCCAAGAGATGATGGTCTGGGGCTATTGAGAAAAATACCAAGTGGAATCATTTCCCTCAAAATTATAAGGAAATAATTTGCACACTACATCTTCATGTTCCACATTCCGGAGTCTGGTGGCTAACATAAATTTCTTGATCTAATCCTTAGTGGATTGTTTCAAATCTGGATCAAATTTGGGCAACCATTTCTCCAGATGTTTAGGTAATGGGTGTTGGGGTCCAGGTACGGCTACAACATCTTAATCGATCCAGGGTCTAGCATGATTATTTTGATTTTCCATGGGAGTTGGTGGTGTCGAAGACTAAGATGGTTCTAATGAAGAACTTGTTGGCGGGCGAAATTGACCGTCCATTAACTGGGAGAACGAGTCCGGTCTGTGGTTGTCTAAGTAACCCAAGCCGTTTGATGTAACTCATTCTGATGGGTTTAATGAATCCATTGGCCAACTAGAGCCCTGAAAATAATAAAAGAAATGAAACTAATCTAAAATATTTGATTCTAACAAATGATATATTACTCACTAATTTTTATTAAAAAGAAACGTGAATATAAAAATGATTATAAACAATCTATATATAGTTTGCAAGATTTACTTGAAATCTTGAGAAATGAATGTTCGTAGTAGTGTTTCTAACTAAGATAAAGAAAGAACATAAATCTTTTTGTTTTTTGAATGTTTAAAGATTTAAAACTAATAAATACTAAGCAAATACAATTGAAACAATGACACAGTAATAGTCAAAAGCTAATTAATGCAATCATTATTTCATTAATAAAATAACACACACACACTAACCTGTTGCTAATCAACAAAACTGAGTTTATCTCTTTGTGTTGTTTGAGCTCCTGTTTGTCCTGCTTTTAAGGGAAATCTATAACAGAACAATACTAGTACTTCCAGAATAAATTCAAAGAATTGTTTGATATTTGGAGTAAATTAATAACATCAGGAAGACAACTAATTAAAAATCATGTGATCTTAAGATAATCAATATTTAAGAATGAAAGAAAACTCAATTCTGAGTATTGATATTATGCATCATTTAACATTAGAAATAAATTCAAGAATAATCAAATGATCGATTGATCACACATACAAAATGGAACGACAAATTATGGACAACATCTAAATATTTAACAATATGAAACACCATATGATGACAAGGCTAAAGCTACATCAAACATAATAATATCTCATAAGACTGAGCCAATAAAAGAACATAATGGAATAAGCATCATGCAGGCATAAAGCCAATGGTGAATAACTTTTCCATATCATTTCCCAAAATCACATGTCTATACTATGGTTGAAAAGGAATTTTTGGGATAACAGACTCTTAAAGATTGAAAAAATTAATACATAAATGATAGAAATGAACTATGTATTGATAAAACAGACTAAAACTAATTTAAACCACTGCATAATCAATTACTCAAAGAATATGAAGATATTATAATGAAAGAAAAAACATTTTACTCACAGAACAAAAGCCATTAAGCAACTTGGAATTCCCTATTCTTCTTTGAAAATACTTGTCCATTCTCCCAAAGATTCCAACCATTTGTTACTCCATTTGAAAAAAAAAAGTTTACAAAAGATATAATATATGAAAAAGAAAGGATAAAAATCCTCCTCTTAATTTCTTGGATCTACATAGTTCTGAACTTTCTCATATATTTATACAATGAATGAACAGTCTGGGCATCACTAATAATTTTTGCCACCTGAAATTTGTCTCATAAAGAGAAACAAATATCTCTCAAATCGTACATTTTTATGGGAGGATTTCTTCACAGAATCTAAATGGGCCCATTTGGGAGATGGGTTTTCAATCGTTTCTTCAAATTCCTCACGGTTTGGCTGCAATTAGTCCCGCAAAATCATGTCTCTATTCTTGACGCATTTCCAAATTTTATCTGTTGTTGCTCATAAATTTATTTGCAACAATCCAATATTATTTTTGGATCAATCATCTTGAACGTATTTAGATAATAAAATCAATCCATGATCAAATCTGTACCAAACAACTGAGAATAGAAACCTGTGAAACAAAAAGAAACCTAAATTAATAACCTAAAAATTGTGAATAAAACAAAATCTAGAACAATAAAATAAAAAATGAATTTAAACTAACTATAAGTTCTAAACAAACATTGTTTAAATTTCATTTCAAATATGATCTTAAAATTCTAGAAGCTTCAAGTTAATGTAGAAGAGAAAAATATTAATTTTGGTTTTTTACAAAATCAATCAAATAATAGATAATTCTTCTTTTTATTATTATCTTTATTTTGAAATGAGATGCAAAATGAAAAAAAAAAAAAAAAATTAATATCACCAAATGATTTTATGAAAATGAGAAACCAACCAAGATATTATTTGATGAAGTATTGAACCCATTATTCAAAATAGTCAAACTTGTTAATGAGCAAAAGAAAGAACACATAATCATAATTTAAACGAAAGTAAACAGTTGATAAAAATTAACGTTTTTGTTTAAATTGAGATTTCTATGCTCGTTTCTAAATTTTGACATATACTCTTGTAATGAATGTCTCATACTATAGTGAATGTCTTAGGTTTGTCTCAAAGCAAGCCAATGTATGAAACTATTTGAAAAGGTTGATTATGCAGCTCATTATAATTATCAAGATTCTAATGGGGACCTTTTAAATTTTGTAAAAATTTAGGGGGAGTTGTTGGGGCCCAACAAATGGCGACTTACTGGGTGAAGTAGTTATCTTTGATCTGGTAAGATTTCATCTTAGGAAGAAAAGAATAAGACTTGAAAAAAGATTTAAGCTCCCTGAAATAAATTCACTCTAAGACCATATAGTATTAGGATAAGCTTAATGTTATAACCAGAAAATATAATTTTATTTGTAGGGGATTATAACCTGAAATAATGTCTTAATCAAAGATTCACGATGTTTATAAAAGAACTTCAATACCATTGACAGAGCCACCGCTGCCAGCAGGCATCCATAGCCTCGGTAGGGATGTCATTTAACCCACTCAAATGCTTTAATCCCATCCAATAGTTGTATCTGTTAGCACTAGGAGTCACCTTCAGATTGCATGGAAGGCAAGCCCAACACCCATCAAGTTATACGTGAATGAAAGAGTGTTTTAAATGGTCAAATGAAAAATCACTCAAATGGTAATGTTCTAACTCAGAAACCAGGGATAGCATGCACCAACAATTAAGGTCTTGGCTAACTTATATCAGTAGTTTGGGAGTAAGTATGAACAGAGGGAAGACTTGAATGAGAGGAGTGTAGGGACTGCTGCAAATATCAGGTCTACAAAAGTCTAAGGAAGAAAGTTTATAATTACAAGATCTTCTTGAAATCAGAAACCAAGGAAGCTAAATAAACATCATGATAATATAATGATCAAACATCCACCATAACATCACCACAATAATTCATGTGAATCATTCAAAGCATGAACATTTAGCATCAAAAGCAAATAGACTGAAAGAGAAGTTGATTTCTATTAGCCAAAAAGTCTTAAGTCCAGTACATCACTAGATCATAGTCACTTCATCAAAATATTACAAGTAAAGGGATCCTTTCTCAACCATCCGAACCTGCTAAAGCAAATGATCTATCTATTTATAACAAAAGGGAGGCAACAGTTGGAGGTACGAGTTGCCCCCCTTCCCTTGAAAAACTCTAAACATTTATTTTCCCTAACAACTTATCTAACCATCTATGCTATAAAAAAAGAAAATGTTGGTGACTAATCTAACTGAAATTCAAATTGAATTGGTTCCCTTTTGCTACGCAGCTCCTTGTTTTCCATGTGTCCTTCAAAGCACGTGGTTGTCTTCATGATGCCAGCTGTTGCTTCTCCATCCTTATTCATCATCAATTTATCCCAAAGCTATTAGCTTGGTCCTCCTAGATCCCTGGTCTTTTTTGACAACTTCTTTGGGTAGCAAATCTGGGTAGCACACTACCAGGAGAAAAGGTAGTGCCTGTAGGTAGTGTCACTATGTTGCATATGTGTATAGACTCTGCTCTCTGTAAAATATTGGGTAGCGCCTGTAAGTAGCGCCTCTGTGTTGTGCCCATATGACAATTTTGTTCTCTGCTAAATATTAGGTAGCGCCTGTAGGTAGCGCCACTTACATTGCGTCTGTGTGCAGATCAGGTAGCATTGCCAAAAACACAATGCCTTCAATCTTGAAAGTGTGCAGACATTTTGTCGTCTTTCATGATGACAAAACCATTTCAATTAAGTGCCTTGATTGTATAATGGGTAGTGCCTTTTACCACTGGGGAAACTAGCACTTAGCAAAAACTTAAAACCCATCTAGTTAAATGATTAGAAGCATATATAATGGTATAGCTAGTATGTGCATATCAGTTAACCCTCCAAAAAAAGGAACAATTCTCAAAAATGAAGCTTACCATTACCAACTATTTTGTCATTTTAACACTTAGCCTCACACTCTTTCTGGTAGAAAGAGGATCTTCAATTGGCACAACAAACTTCTTCTTCTTAGCATTGGCAGGATTTTTCAGTGTAGTTGTGCTCTCCTTAGCTGTTGGTTTATCATCCTCAATGGAAACTTCAACCAACACCTATAAATTCCTTTGGGATACCTCATCTTGAAAGTGTTTTAGCTCTGCCTTTAACTTCCTGTTCTGAGACTGAAAGCCTCTGTTCTATCTGTAAATATTCTTCAACTGTTTATGAAGGGGCTGAGCCTTTCTCGTTGCAAACCTTGCCAAGTCGAGGGTATGATTGTAGCCAACCATGAGCTCTTCCATCTAAGCCAAGTGGACCTTGTCTTCTTCTTTAACACAAGCTATTTCTTTCCTTGCATCTCTAAGCTGCTTGATAAGCCTTTTGTAGGTCTGACTGTCAGGAGGGACAGTGGCATGCTCAGTCTTAATAGGTTTTTCCTCAAAACCCTCTTCCTCCTACATGGGAAGTGTCTTTTCCACCTCATCAGGTTTCTCAGTGGCCTTAATTTTACCCTTCTTTCTCTGCACAGTGGTTTCTTCATTTCTTACCACAGGCTCCTCGAAGTGTTTCACAGGGGTTTCCTCTTCTCTCTCCAAAGGTATTTTAGTACCTTTAACTTTTTGTACAATGGATTCTTGTTTTCTTTCGACATGCTTATCAATGCCTTTCTCAGAGGTCTCATCTCTCTTCTCCAAAGGTCCTTTAGCACCTTTACCCTTCTTCTTTTGTACAAGGGTTTCTAATTTCTTCTCTACAGGCTTTTCAATATTCTTCCCCTTTTTTTGAATAGGGATCTCTAGTTAGGACTTCTCTCTATAATCCTCCTTAGGAATTGATGACCTTGTGAAAGGTATTTTACCTTTGATTTTGTCTGTTGGAGGAGAAGGGGAAAAGAGAATCTTTTCCCCTCTCTTAGATGTAGCTTTGGTAGAAGGAGGCACCTCTTCTAACCCTAGTGGAGGAGGTGGTGAAAAATATATGTGTGGAGAAGAACAAACTTCCTCCTCAGCTTCAATGACCTGCTTTTTGACCTCTAACACTTGAACAGGGGCTCTGCCCTTTCTCTTCCTATTGGTCCCTACTTTGGTAGCACTGGTAGGTGACAAAGAACTTGCCCTATCTTATTGAGGAGTGGGTGATAGATCTAACTTAAAATGAGAGGTAACCATAAAATTCTCCCATGAAATATCTTTCTTGCCCAATTTCTCAGATACTAGCATTTTGATTAATACATAGTGGAAAAGGCTAGAATCCACATCTTTATATTTGGCATGTATCCTGTCTGGAATATTACCTATACTCCTCAATAGGTAATAAGGAATATTCATCTCAACCTTACCAATAAAATGGAGCAACAATCTTATATGGTACTGGTATAATGTGTTGAATCTCCCTTCACAAGTAAAATATCTTTGTATGATCTTCAGTAGTCTGTCAAATTGTTCAATCAATTAGCTCCTTGACATACTTTTGGATAGGTCATTAGCTTGATATTCATGTTTAAAGAGATCTTTTGTATAATATGAACTCAAATCCATGGCTTTGGACCACCTTTCACCTATAATGGGGATCTCTGTTGCAACTGATATGAAGGCTTCAGTCACTTCAAATTCCAAATCCCCAACCTTAGTTTTCTTACCATCAAACTGCAATGCAAACTGTCTTGCTACCTCTGGATGGCCTCTCTGCATGTTCTGATAGAAGAAGAGGCACCCTACTCTTTGAAAGGCCTCTCTCGCCATGGGTTCTATATTAAAAAGAAGCATGTCCACTGGTTCTGTCCTAACTATCTTGCCTCCTTTATGTGCCTTCTTCGATTTAGGGGTCTCCATGACTTAGAATGCGGGCTCTTAAAAGGTTTGGTAATGCTCAAGAGACTTTGAATGGGGTTTCAAATATGCAAGGCTGACCCTATGCAACTGAGTAAAATGTTTAATTTCGAGATGAAAGGAGGCAGGGGAAGCACCGAGAGGTTAAGCAGCACCTCTAGGTAGTGCAATGCATACACAGAGGATAGACTACTCTAAAGCTTTCAACTTCAAGGGATAAGGAAGACAACATAAATAAATATGACTCATATATGGGCCATGAGGTTTACAGGTCTGAAAAATAGAGGAGATGAGGCTATCATACAAAGATGAATCTTTTACCACTGTGCAAACTTAGCAAAACGAAAACCCGAGCACAAATTTCCTGTGAAGATTAATACACAAAGGAGGTAACAATGGATACCTGCGTAGTAGACACTTGTTGAGCTCTTCAAAGCAATCTTAGGATGAACTTTGAGAAAAACTTGGCCCTAGAATCTTTCTGAGCATTGGATTTGGTTGACATGTGGTCGCTTGATCAAAACTTACAAATTTGTGCAGCGCAACACTATTGAGTCTTTCAAAATTAAAAAACCATTACCAAAGATCATAAATGCAAGATCTTTGAAGGCATCCTTAACCGACTTCTGGCATTGAAAACAAGGGACATGACATTAGTCGTGGCAATCATGGCTCGGGGTGGAAATGTGATGAATGTGATAGGTGCTACAGAACTGCCTTATGAGTAGGAAACGCATCCACTTCAAAATATGATTATAAAAGTAAGCGAGGACATTTGAGGTATGCCTATGAGGTCATGAGTGAGGAGAGAGGAGTGTCACATCAATCTAGCCATGGGAGGGATTGAACTAGGGATAAATTATGAAGGGGACCAAAATAAAACATGAGCTAGGAATGGTTTAAGGAAAAAATCAATTTGAGGATCAAATTAGAGCTAAGACTCAAAAACTTTAATCATCCAAGGGGTCCTACCAATCATAGATTTTAAAGGGATGAGACCGTAAAAGAAAAAAAATTAAAAACTAAGGCTTAAAAAGGATTGAAAACAAACTAAAAAATACCCAAGGCAATTTAGTGTGATAACATTCGCTCCATAGGGGATGGCATGCCCCTTGCGGGCTGCCAAGAATGAGTAGATTCAGTCCCTTATCCTAGGGCTATGGGGTCAGTTATTGAAACAAAAATAAAAAGAGAATGATATTTACAATGACATGAAGATCCACTCAAGGCTCAAGCAAAGTACTTTTTCAGGAAATTCCCATTGGCCACCAAAAACCTCTTCATTATCCATATTCTGCAACTTGAAAGTGTTATTAGAGAATACTTCAGATATTTTGAAAGGACCAATCCATAAAGCTTCAAATTTATCGTGCTTGCCTTTATCCTTCTTCGGTGCATCCCATTTGAGCACCAAATCACCCAATTGAAAGTCCTCTTTGTTCACCTTTTTGTCAAAAGCTTGCTTGATCTTCAGTTGATGGTCAGCTGCTTTGTCTACAATCTGCTCCCGGGTCTGCTACACTTCAACCAACTGATGAATCCTTTTGATCATATGATCAGGTTCCCCTTGATAATCCTAGAAGAATTTTGCCATAGGTAATGCAAGCTGAGAAGGAAAAACTGCCTCAACTCCATATACCAGCTGGAAAGGGGAAAGTCTCAAGGACCTTTTCACTGTCACTCTGTCAGCCCATAGACAAAATTTGAGTTTCAAATCCCATGCCTTTTTGTTATCCTCTAACATATTTTTAATAATCTTTATAATTCTTTTGTTCGAGGATTCTGCAAGCTCGTTTCCCTGCAGATAGTAAGGGGTAGAATGAATCAAAGTGATCCCAAATTGTTCATAGAACTGAATAAATGGTTCAGCCTTGAATGACACAGCATTATCAGTGACGTTTTTGTCAGGACACCCAAACCTTGCTATGATGTCTTCCAAGAAACCAATGATCACTCTATGTGAAGCATTCTTTGTGGGGATAACTTCGATCCATTTAGTAAAGTAATTTGTAGCAGTCAAGATCCATCTATGTTAACCACTGGAAATAAGATGGATTTCCTGGATAAAATCTAGGCCCCATTGTTGGAAGGGTCCTAAGGCTGCCACAGGCTTCAATGGCAAAGACTTAAGCTACTTCTTTCTAGAAAACTTCTGACACTTAGCACAGGCTCTGATCTTAGCACAAACATCCATGAACAAGCTGGGCAAGAAGTACCCAACTCTGAGGATCTTGTATGTCGTGGTTCTCCAATAATGATGCCCCCCACATAAACTGTCATGAAAATCAGACATAATCTTTTGGGATTCTTGGGGATCTAGGCATCTCAAAAGCATTCCTAATGGATCCTTCCAATATAAAATTTGATCAACAAAGAAGTAATTTAATGATTTTAGTTTTAAGGCCCTCACCTTGTTCCTTTCCATACCACTTGGGGGCTGTAAATTTTGCAGAAAAAATATAATGTCTTTGTACCAGCTGCAATCTTCCAATGTAGAAATGACTTGAGGGCCTTTATCATTCATCTCAGCCTGCTGATTTTTTGAACATGAGTGAATGAAATTCACCCCCAGTGCTGAGCAATTTGATTCAGCCAAGATCTTGGCCAAACCTTGGCCTTTAAGCAATTTTGTGAGCCTGATCTCCAAATCAAATTCAAGTAGTTTAACAATCCACTTGCTTCTTTTTCTGTCTATATCAAGCTGAATAATAATTTCTTTTACAACAGCTGATGGGACATAAGCAATAACTCTTGAATGCAAAACATAAACTCTGAAGGACTTAAGAGCTTTAACCAATGCATAGGATTGTTTTTCCATAATGTCATACTTTAGTTCTACATCTCTCAATGCCCTACTGAAAAAAGGCAATGGGATGCTCTAAGCCTTCAACATTCTTCTGCAATAGGACTGCTGCTACTGTATCAAAAGAGGCAAAAGAAAAAATAAGAAAGTCCTTGGAGTAGTCGGGGCTGACAAGAACCGGGGCTTCTGTCAAGGCTTTCTTTATTTTATCAAAAGAATCATAGGCCTCAACAGTCCATTTGATTTCACTATCCTTCCTCAGCATGGCTATGATATGCTTAACTAACTCAGCAAAATTTGACACAAATCTTCTCAAAAAGTTGATTTTTCCCAGAAAAGATTGTACCTCTTTTTTAGATCTAGGGAGTGACAAAGTTTGTATAGCCTCAACCCTGCTGGAATCAATCCTTACCCCTTTAGCTAACACAATATTCCCCAATAATTTTCCTTCTTTCATGGCAAACAATGATTTTTTTGGTTTCAAAGAGAGGCCAAATTTTCTACATTTCAAGAAAACCTTTCTTAAATGATCACAGTGTTCCTTATCAGACCGAGAATACATAGTTATGTCATCCAAATAGATAACAAAAAACTTATCCTTTTCTCCAATAAATGCTATGTCCATAGCTCACTCCAAAGTTTCCCCTGCGTTCATCAAACCAAAGGGCATCTTGGTGTACATAATTGTCCCCCAAGGAGTGATCAAGGTCGTCTTCTCCCTGTCATCTAGAAAAACATATACTTGATTGTATCCAGAAAATCCATAAACCATAGACATCCTGGCTGCTCCTGTCACCTTCTGTAATATGTGATCCATCTTGGGTAAAGGATAATTATCCTTCTTTGAGATTCTGTTCAGATTTCGGAAATCAACACAAAGTATGATTTCCCCATTTTTTTTCTTACTGGGACCAAATTGGCTACCCATTCGGAATACCTCAAAGGAATGATAATTTTTGCATCTAAAATCTTCTTAACTTCTTTCTCCATGAAAGGCAACAACATAGGATTAATTTTCCTCAACTTTTGCCTGAAAGGTTTGGTGTTTTCTTTTAATGGGATATTGTGCTCTATTATGTTTGTGTCATAAGTTTTGAGATCTTCATAAGTCCAAGCGAATACATCAGCAAATTCTTCCAACAACTTAGTGTATTCTGCCCTTTGCTTTTCTGATAGGCTACTTGACAGTTTGACATATTTTGGATCCTTTTTAGTGCCCACATTGTACTCAGTGATATCAACATCATCATTGGATACCTTCCCTTTCAATGCCACATCATTTCCATCAAATAATATTTCCAAAGGAACCAGTCCCTTTGGTATATTTGCTAGGTAGCTGCACAATATGATGATTAGAAATTTTATTGAGGAAAACATCAGCATGAGGAGTGATTTCTGGATCACGATCATGATCAATGTGCAATGCAAAAAATTCATCAACAGTCTCAAGAACTTTTTTAAGTTCTAAATCACCTTCGAACACCTTCCAATATTTTAAATTGTATGGTATAGAAGGCCTGTATTTGACTTCTACATCATACTTGATTTTTGGTGGTATAGGAATTCTAAAGTTGCTTGCTGATACAGCCAAAGAATCAACCACAATATTCTCTTCTCTAGGAATGAATGATATATTAAAAGTAGAGAAAAAATTGTCCACTAAATCCCATACTTCATTTCTGTAAGATCTAAGCCTAGGATGCTTTGTTTGATAAATATTTTTAATCTGATAGACTATCAATTCAGCATCCCCAAATACTGACAGCTCCTCTATCCCCATGTCTTTTTCTGCCCTCAAACCCAATACAAGAGCATCATACTCTACCACATTATTAGTAGTCTCAAATTCTAGTTTATATGACAAAGATATAGTTTCTTGAGTTGGTGAGACAAAGATCACCCTAGCACCAACACCTTCCTTGGAAGAGGCTCCATCAAAGAACATCTTCCAGACAAAAGTAGTTAGAGGAGGCTCTTCAAAAAAATTGATGGACTTTTTTTCTGATTTCTAAAGGGGCTTCTGAGGCATCAATGAGCTGAAAAATACTAGATCCCAGATCTGTATCAAAAGAAAAAACAGGGTGATTGGTGGGGTTTGCTTCATCACTAATGATGTAAGCCAATTGAGCTTCCTTGTAAAGTCTTCTATGCTCTCCCCAAAAAATAGGAATAGTATCATAAGAGAGATCCATATACAAGGTTCCCCCAAGTATTTTTATCCAGGATCTTGACAAGAGCATACCAAACTTGGTGGGAACATCAACAATTATGATATACATAAGTATACTCTTCATGGGTAGCTGAAATAAGGTCACCACCATATCCTTAATGACTCCAAGACATTTGCATTTTCTGGAGTTAAAATAATATAAGTCATGATAGGTATTTGTGACTTCTAACCCAAGTTCATCCATAACAGATTTTGGCATAAGATTGTGGGATGCCCCTGAATCCATGAGACAATTGTGTAGCACCTTATCATGTATATTCAGTGAAGTATAGAAAGGTGGGGATGAGTCATCTCTGTCTTCTATCAAATGACCTAAAATCACTGTTGGTTTTTCATCTTGCATATTTATGGAATTAATGGCATTTGGAGATGATTCCGACTGTAACATTTTGGATAAATATTTTTTAAAATCCTCATTTTTTATCAATTCCAAAAAAGGTACAGGGATCTTTATATTCTGGATCTCATTCTCAAAACTGAAGGAAGGGGAAGGCTTCAAGATCTCTTTGGTTTCAGGAGGAGGATCTCTGATCAGAACTTGTGGGTTTTGAGAGTCTTTTTCCTTGCTGCTCACTGTCACAGCCTTGGCAGAATCTTCTTTCTAAACAGGCTGATTAGGGGCATCAATTTTTTCTACATTCTTCTTAGATATCAGATTATATCTACTAGGATTTTCCTTTGCTTTCTCTCCCTTGATTAACTCATTAATTTGAATATCCATTAAATATTTCTCATAAGAGGATTGAGTAAAGTGTGAGGATGGGGAAGTATCACCTAAATAGTGAATCTCAGGATCAGCTTCAACCTCCTCTTCTTCTTCATCTACCACTAAATTATTTTGCAAACGAGCTTGTATCCTTTGATCATCTCTCTCTTTGTTTCTAGGATCCCTAGGAAAGATTTGGGGAGCATTATTTGGTCTCCTGTAGTTACCTCTGTTATCATTGTTTTGAGCATTTCTATATGTCTGTTTCCCTTCTGATTTTAATTTCTCAATTTCAATGGAGAGAGATTTTACTAATTTCGTTAGCTCATCTGCTTGAGAATGGACAACAGAGGAATCAGAAGTTGAAGCTTCAACTTTGTTTTTCTCCTATCCCTATCAGATTCCCCCCTGAGCTTATCTGATGCCACTATGTTGGATTCTACCTCTAAGGCAACATCTTGCATATGAACCAAAGAAGGTGACCTTATTTCTCTTAAAAGGAGGATGAATTCAGAATCAAAATCAATGGCATAAGTGATTTTTTCCATGGTTTCAATGGGTTTGATCTCATCAGGGATATTCTTGTACATTTTGTTAAATCTTTTAGAAAAGTTAGAGATAGACTCTCCTTCTTTCCTTTTCAAAGATCCAAATTCAGTGATGTAGTACAAAAAATCCTTTTTGTCACCCCAATGCCTCAAGAAGGCTTCATCCAATGCCTCAATACTAGTAATGGATCCAGGGGCCAGACCCCTAAACCACTTCCTAGCCTCACCAAATAGGCTTTGGATGAAAACCCTCATCCAAACATCTTCATTTTCAATATTTTGGTTATCTGCATAGCTGTAGAAAGTAGTAAGGTGTTCCTCAGTTGTTACATCTTCTTCTCCTCTAAAATTAGGCATGTATTTCAAATAATCTCCAGGGGGAAGAGAATCCAGTGGCTGAGGTAAAAGTAGAGGAGCATATCTTGCAACCACTATGGAATCCATCCTATTAGTAGGGGGATTAACAACTGCCATTTTATTTTGGATTCTTGGTGAACAAGAAGGAAAAGGAGACTTGACTATATGTAGATTAGGAGAGGAAGGAATAGATGAAGGGGGGGTTTTAGTTTTCACAATAGAAGGCTAAGTCTTTGAAGAGGGTGGTAAGGTCTGAGAGGGAGATGAAGTTCCTACTTCTCTGGCATCAAAATTTTTAACAGAAAGAGGTGTAGCAAAACCTAAAGTAGGGAAATCTTCAAAACTATCAAGACTAAACACTTCTCAATATCAGGGGAAGAAAATATATCAATGTTTTCCTCTTTCAATTTAGTCTCAAAGGAAGAGTAATCAACAAGAAACTCTTCAAAATCAAGCTTTTTAGATACTTCAGCAGAAGATAAAGGAAGCTTACTTGATAAAACAGCTGGAGTATCAAGAGTAGAATCAAAAAACTGACCAAAAGCACTTGTAGTAGCAGGAAAAAAACTTTTTTGGGAAGCTTTTACCTTCTTGATTATCTTGTCTGGGTCAGCCTCTGGTGGTACCAAAGGTAGTTGTGGATTTGATCTCGTATGCCTACCTTTAGGTGCCAGAGCTAAAACAATGGAGTCGCCAGGTGCAGTCTGCAATCTTCAAAATACTGAGTTCTAATGCACCTTTAGAACTATAATATTGTGTCATTTTAATCCCAGGTAAAAGTCTTCAAATCGTCCCCGACAACGATGCCAAGAATGTTAGCACTAGGAGTCACCTTCAGATTGCATGGAAGGCAAGCCCAGTACCCATCAAGTTATACATGAATGAAAGAGTGTTTTAAAGGGTCAAATGGAAAGGACTCAAATGATAATTTTCTAACTCAGACAATAGGGATAGCATTCAAAATTAATTAAGGTCTTGGCTAACTTCTATTAGTAGTTTGGGAGTAAGTATTGTTATAGCAAGATTTGCCTCACCATTGCTATCTTGCACATAGGGCCTTTTTCCATTTCCCTATGTAGGCTTATCAACCCCTTTTTGATAAATCCAGAGTCAAAAATATATATATATATATATATATTCCACATATATGCTCCCTAACTGCTTTGCAAGATGCGTATACGCTTGCTGCTCCACTACAACTCACGTATATCAATATTTGTACCAGAAAATACAAAATGAGGGTGGGTTTCCATGTCACGACAGAAGATCTCTGATCTTTAGCCTTCCATATACTGGAAACGTTCTGACTCGGCCCTTCAGTTGCATTCTAGAGGCTATAAGAGCACAATTTAGAGCTATGGAAAAGGAGGAGAAAGCATTCAACTTTGAGAGCAAAGTTACTCTGGAGAAATTACTTCATATTGAGTCTGCATCCCTTTGTCCCTCAAGTCTGAACATAGTGTTCAGCCCCTAATCTCTTTCCTTATTGTTGAGAGGACCTCATTACCTCTTTGCTATGAGCTTGCCTTTGGTGGAGGATTGAAGTGGTGGAGACCCAGTTGGAAGGAACTTGGTTTCTTGGTTTAGAACCGTGTCGACACGGAAGTCTGTAATGTTGATACTTCTGTTGATCAATTATTAATAGAAATACTCCTTTCTTGTCCTAACGATATCTTGCAAATATATGATTATTATCCATGGGCATGTTTGTAATGTTTATTAATGGATTGTGCTATCTAATGTGCTAACTCATTTTATATATTGTCACTATATACTTGCATCACTTGTTTGTTGAGAACTTCTTGCAGATGTAAAGCTTTGGGTCAAAGTGCTCAACGGTGGAATGACATCAAACAATTGGATCAAGGTAGGATTCTTCCTCGTATTGCACATTAGTTTATATAGCACGTGTTGGAATTGAGTTGATTTCTGCAGTCATACCTGTCTGTTGTGGTTTACCCTTGGCCATAGAGAGTTTTTCTCTTGTAACATAATTGGAGACTCCACTGGGGAGAGATCTTCCTTCTAAGGGTTGAAGTATTTTTTCTTCTTACATTCCTCTTTTTCCTTTATGTTTCTTGTCCTATCACAGTTGGACAAAGTCTATTCACTCTGGGTTTGATTTTTTCATCCTTTTATCCTTGCCTAGCCTTGTTTTAAATGACATATGCCCTTTTTTCCCTGACAACTGCGTATACATTCTTGTTGTCCCACTGCAAGAGGCGTATATACACCATTTTCTCTTGAAAAGTTGCATATACCACTTCCCCTTGCTTGCTTGCTTGGTTTAGTGACTGCTGGGTAGGTTTTGAGGATCACCGAGCCTTCTTAGGTCTCTGTGGTGCCTGTTGAGATTATCTGGGATGACAAGAAACCTGTTTGGAGTTGAATTTTTGGGCCGCGTCTTTCTCTTTGTTTTTCATTTTTGATTTGTCCTTGGTAGTTGGGCTGCCTTCTTAGCTGCTTGGTATTATTCTCGAGTGATTGCTTTTATACACAGTAGAAGTTATACATCAAGTCGCTTATCAGTCCATGCATTTTCTTTTTAATACATTGAAAATACAAAAAAAAATAGGTATTTTGCATTGGTCGGTATTTTTTTCTTGGAACCTTTATCATTAGCTTAGMACATTTAGCGAAAGATCGCATTTTACTTCTGAGTTGCAGAGTTAAAATTGAAGATTGCACTGTTTTTATTTAGCATATCATTCACTGAAAAGTTAAAGTTAGGCTTTGCATTATATCTATTTTTATTTTTATGCAGAGTCATAACACCATGAGTTTCATTTCCATACCTTTTTGAGTAATCACGGCCAATAAAATTTACACTTTAAACTAAAATTGATTAGTAATGATTTTATTGTTTAGGGTGCACAAACTAGCATAGGATTTAGTGCCTTGGAATAGGATTTTGTGAGTAAACTTCTCTAAGGAAATTAAATCAACATATGTGTCTGAGACAGGGAGTTGAGAAATCCATTGTATAATTGGTAATATCAAGAGACTCCGCTCACACCAGAGTTAAGCACGAGGTTGTGTGAAGTTTGTTGAAGGGATAACCCCTGAATACTCACCTAGCATCAGAGATATTTCTGTGGATTTATTTGTATTTGGGGATCTTGCTAGTATCCATACCTCTGTGAGAGGCGGTACTTTCAAGGTTTCAGGATTTTCTACCCTGCCCATACGGTAATACAGACTTACGACTGTTCGCCTGTGCATTGGTTATACAATGGTTGATTAGTTGCCTGACTTAGGTTTCTCATAGGTTACTTCCAAGGGTTATTCTGCTTGTATCCCGAGTCAGACAGGGTTTGGACAACACACAACCTTTATGGAGGATTACCTCTCCGGGGGGATTTGACCAACTGGTTGTTAAGCCTACAAGGGCCCTTATAACTGATTTTGTTACCTCCAAACTTTAACAGGGAGTCTCAGGTCCCTCCTGGATGAGGAATACCTTCTTTAGCGAGGGAGGCCACTCAGCCACTTTAGCCCATTTTCATGCATATTGGTCGTTTGAATTTTTGGTATGATCTTTGATTACTAGTTAGCCTTAGGAGTCTATACTGAGTCTTCATTATCATGGACAGTGGAGTTCCTTTTTATCCCTCATTTACTGCTACCCACCCCATGATTTCCACTCATTTCATGGGGATGGATCCTTCCGCCTTGCATTATGGTATGAAAAATTGTGGTACTCAATCAATGCCTTGGGTCTCTAATAATTTTTCTCATGGTATGTCTGATATGTCTTCTCACTTGCCCTCCTTTGTCTTGCCTCCTTATGCGAATACAAGTTTTGAGTCTGGGGGCATGATGCCTCCTTCTTATCCCTCTCCATTTGGTAGTAGTCATATCCTTCAAACACCTCTTATGGTAGGAGGTTGGAATCTTCCTTCCTACGAATCCACTATGCGAGAAGTAAGTGCCCAATTAAGCAATCATTCTACTTGTTACACTCCATCCACTTATCCTTCTTTCGCTATGTCGGTTCCTATGAACACTTTTCCCATGGCTGACCTCCATCTATCCTCTGGTGTTTCATCTGGGGGAAGTTATTTTTGTATTATGGGCAACCTCCCTCATGAAGTTCCTTCGTCTGGGGGAAACATATATCCTCACATGAGTAACCCTTGGCATGTCACTTTCTCTTCGCAAATGGCTTCCTCAGTGTCGACGCCCTTACAACCCTTTATGAATCAGTATGGAGGAGGATACTATCCTGTCAGATAGGGACATGGTGTAAAACAGGATCCTTCCTGGCCTACAATTTCTCAAAATCAATCTTTCCATGCACCTTGGACTCAAATTCCACAATTCACTACCGCCACAAGTCCATTCACTGCGTGTCATACTGGCATTATATCACCAACCGCTGCTAGTCATGTTGGAGATGGGTCGACAACCTTTGCGAGTCATGTTGAAAACCTGCAACCAGCTGCTGCAAGTCATGTTGGGGGCACAAGTCCAGTCACTACGTTTCATACTGGCATTATATCACCAACATCTGCTAGTCATGTTGGAGATTGGTCGAAAACCTTTGCAAGTCATGTTGAAGACCTGCAACCAGCCGTTGCAAGTCATGTTGGGGGCACAAGTCTGGTCACTGCATATCATACTGTCATTATATCACCAACCTTTTCTAGTCATGTTGGATATTGGTTGACAACCTCTGCGAGTCATGTTGAAGACCTGCAACCAGCTGCTGCAAGTCATGCTGGGGGCACATGTCTGGTCACTGCTAGTCACACTGCACATTCATCACCAACCTCTGCTAGTCATGTTGGGGATTCATCACCAACCTCTACTAGTCATGTTGGAGATTTTATACTAGCCTCTACAAGTCATGCTGGGATCATGTCACCATCCACTACAAGTCATGCTGGGGGCATTCATATGATTGAGAAGCCTAGACATCTCAGACGTAATCATAGATTCCTTTGCAGGACTTGTGAAGGAAGTCACCTTAATCGTTTGTGTCCTATTACTGTTGGGATACCAGAAGCGTGGGGCTCACCTAAGGGCCCTTCAGGTTCTGAGGCATCTATGGATTCACAACACTCTGTTCCTTCTTTGGTTGATACAACAATCATGCCGATGCAATCTTCGAATGACACCTCTTTTCCTTTAGGGGTTGATGCATCCTTTGACCTTGTTGTCTCACATCCCGTTCAACCTATGGTCATGTCAATGCAATCTTCGACCGAAAAAACTCTTGTTTTTTGGGGTGATACACGTCTCGAACTTGTTGTCTCGCATCCTATTCAACCAATGGTTGAGGAAGTGGTCGTATCGATGCAATATTCAATCGACCCCACTCTTCTCTTGGAGAGTGATAAGTCTAAGGAAGTGGTCGCGCCAATGAAATTTTTAGTCGATCCCTCTCTTCTGGTTCTGGTTCTATGCCTTCTATGCCATGTCCTTAGCAGTTCTATTACTTCACCTTCTGAACAAGAGAGCGTTTTACTCTTCCTGAGTTCTCTCCCTCCAATTCTTGACAAGGTTCCCTTTGATTGGGATGGTCTTGTGGGGTATCCAATGCCTTCGCATATGTATTTTCCAAGAAGAGACATTATCTTATATAACACAGAGACGATAAGCTCTGTTAGCACTTTGTCCTCCTCGACTTGGAGAGCTTTGGGTCTTCCCAAGTGTGTGTCGGTTCTTCATAATATACTGAAATTCCACAAGAGGTCTACATGGGAGCCTTGGCCTCCCCCATGGCTTACCACCTAGAATCTTCCTAACGAGTCTCAGTTAATCTCTTTTCCAACTCATCCAAAAACTGAAAAGATTGTCGAGTGATTTGTCCCTTTCACACTCGTTAAAATTGGATTTGAAAGATCATGAGTCCTAGTTAATATCTTTTCCGACTCGCTATCAAAAATAGAAAATATTGCTGAGTGAACTTGTCTTTTTCACACTCGTAAATTGGATTTTAAAATATGTCTATTTGGCACAAGTTTACCCCTTTTTCACACCAAGTAGACTAAAATATATAAAAAAGGACATTTTTTGGCGTTAAATTGTGATTGCATCTCATGCCATTGCTTGCAATATTGAGCCTTTATCCAGTTCTCACTTTGCATTATAAACCATGGCCCAAGAAGTTTACATCCTCAACCAAGCAGAGCCTTGTTTATATCCTTCACAATTTGACACCCTATACCATGGAGGGAATATCACCCCGAGTGTCCATATCCCACATGCATTTCCTTGCATTGAGCATAGGTACGTTCCACTGCTGGAACTAGTTTTTCTTACTTGCGACACTCGTTCCCTCCTCTGTATCATAACATTTGCTTGTTATGGAAAAAAAAAAGACAGGCAGGAAGGGAGTAATATATTGTAATTGGCAACAGTCGTGTCACCTTTGAACAAAGCACAAAGTTATTGAGTCCTTGCGTCATCATAATTTTAGGTTTAGCATGGCCTTAGGAAGTTGATATCATTACAATTTTTTCTCTACCGACTGGTTAATCTTCCAGTCACTATAGAGAACATTATGGATGCCTCCTACATCTAGTTGTCACATCATTAAGTCTGTGCTTCCGGAGTCCACCGTATGTCTCATGCTCTTGTTCAAAGGAAGTCTATCAACCTGTGTCGGCCACTCCTCAAAAATATTGACTTTGCATGTCGGCGATACCCTCAGTTTGTCTCATAATCACATGATACTTTGGTCTTATGATGCACCCTGGCCCTACTTTCATCATTGGTAGGTCACCTTGAACCCAAAAATCGACATTTCATCATGGGTCATTGACTGGGTGGTTTCCCTTGTGTTCGATGGCAAGACATCTATTCACACTTTGGGATTCGTGTAGTGTCTTGGATGCCATTAACCTTATTGGTGGTTTCCTCTCCTTTGTCACCAGTTTTCATCATTGACTGCTATTCAGAGGCTCTTTTTCATGTACCACTTGCATTTGGCACACACAAAACACACACAGGGTCGCTGGTTCATGAACATGTTCTTCGTCCAATCTCCACCAAATCATGAATCTCTTGCTTTGTTCCTTGTGCCGACTAATGAGAGATTCCTTAATTCTCTCCTTTCCGCGGGTCTCTTTCCATCGACTTCAGCTCATGTATTCTGGTTACGATACCTAGAGTTTTATGAGTACCTTGAGGCTTTCAGTCATTAGTGGCAGGCTCTCTTGCCATTGACAGATGGGAATACATTAATGTCTCTTGATCAATGGATATCTTAAGTGTTCGACACCAGCTCCTTTATTCACGTTTGTAGAGATGTACTCAGTGCCTTGATATCTACTTTGATCATTGGTAGGTTGTATCATGTTTTTTAATGGTATACCTCAATGACCGATAATCAAACGATGTCTCATCGTGTTAGACCTCAACTCATTTATTCACATGATGTAGACTTGCACCATTGGCAGATTGTATTGAAGACTCGAAGACATCACTTTGTAGACATATCTTTCCTAAGTTGTTGTTTCCATTTCATTGGACCAATACCTATTTGACTTCAGAGATCATGGGAGATTAGATTGTACTCCATGGTATACAAATATCTTCAGATTGATTTTGAGATTGGTTTCACTGGGCCTTGTTCGTGACTATGACAACTATTGGCATGTAACCACATTTATACTTGCCTACTCATGACCATGAACACTTGTTGGTATATTTTTCACATGGATCTTCATTGTATTCTTGGCAGCCATGTGTGCAAATTCATTACATAATGTAAATGAGCAATTGAGTTCGTCCACCTGGTTCTCTACCACTCCACTTATGGGTTATTTATAATGTATTTCGGCCATCGCAGATACTCCTCTGATCTCACACATTAGGGGTCATCTGTTATAGCAAGATTTGCCTCACCATTTCTATCTTGCATAGAGGGTCTTTTTCCATTTCCCTATGCAGACTTATCAACCCATTTTTGATAAATCCAGAGCCAAAATATATATTTTTTCACATATACACTCCCTAACTACTTTGCAAGATGTGTATATGCTTGTCGCTCCACTACAGCTCGCGTATATCGGGATTTGTGCCAGAAAATACAAAATGAGGTTGGGTTTCCATGTCATGATAGAAGATCTCTGATCTTTGACCTTACATATACTAGAAATGTTCCAACTCGGCCCTTCAGTTGCATTATGGAGGCTATAAGAGCACAATTTCGAGCTATGGAAAAGGAGGAGAAAACATTCAACTTTGAGAGAAAAGTTACTTTGGAGAAATTACTTCATATTGAGTCTACATCCCTTTGTCCCTCAAGTCTGAACACAATGTTCAGCCCCCAAGCTCTTTCCTTATTGTCAAGAGGACCTCATTACCTCTTTTCTATGAGCTTGTCTTTGGTGGAGGATTGAAGTGGTGGAGACCCAGTTGGAATGAACTTGGTTTCTTGGTTTCGAACCATGACGACACAAAAGTCTGTAATGTTGATACTTTTGTTGATCAATTATTAATAGAAATACTTCTTTCCTGTCCTATCGATATCTTGCAAATATATGATTATTATCTGTGGGCATGTTTGTAATGTTTATTAATGGATTGTGCTATTTAATGTGCTAACTCATTTTATATATTGTCACTATATACTTGCATCACTTATTTGTTGAGAACTTCTTACAGGTGTAAAACTTTGGGTCAAAGTGCTCAATGGTGGAACGACATCAAACGATTGGATCGAGGTAGGCTTATTCCTCGTATTGCACATTAGTTTATATAGCACATGTTAGAATTGAGTTGATTTCTGCAGTCATAACTGTCTGTTGTGGTTTACCCTTGGCCATAGAGAGTTTTTCCCTTGTAACAAGTATGAATAGAGGGAAGACTTGAGTGAGAGGAGTGTAGGGACTACTGCAAACATCAGGTCTACAAAAGTCTAAGGAATAAAGTTTCTAATCACAAGATTTTCTTGACATCAGAAAATAAGAAATCTAAATAAACATCATGATAATGTAATGAATAAACATCCACCATAACATCACCACAATAATTCATGTGAATCATTCAAAGCATGAAAATTTAGCATCAGAAGAAAATAGACTGAAAGAGAAGCTAATTTCTATTAGCCAAATAGTCTTAAGTCCAATACATCACTAGATCATAGTCACTTCATTAAAATATTACAAGTAAAGGGAGCCTTTCTCAACCATCCGAACCTGCTAAAGAAAATGATCTATCTATTTATAACAAAAGCGAGGCAACAACTGGAGGTACGAGTTGGCCCCCTTCCCTTGAAAAACTATAAACATTTATTTTCCCTAACAACTTATCTAACCATCTATGCTATAAAACAGGAAAATGTTGGTGACTAATCTAACTGAAATTCAAACTGAATTAGTTCCCTTTTGTTGCGCAGCTCCTTATTTTCCAAGTGTCCTTCAAAGCATGTGGTTGTCTTCATGATGCCAGCTGTCGCTTCTCCATCCTTCTTCTTCATCAATTTATCCCAAAGATGTTAGCTTGGTCCTCCTAGATCCCAGGTTTTTATTGACAACTTCTTTGGGTAGAAAATCTGGGTAGTGCACTACCAGGAGAAAGGTAGCACCTGTAGGTCTTGTCACTATGTTGCATATGTGTACAGACTTTGATCTCTGTAAAATATTGGATAGCGCCTGTAGGTAGCGCCTGTAAGTAGTGTTTGTAAGTAGCGCCTTTGTGTTATGACCATATAACAATTTTGTTCTCTGCTAAATATTAGGTAGTGCCTGTAGGTAGCGCCACTTATGCTGTGTCTATGTGCAGATCAAGTAGCATTGCCAAAAACACAGTGCCTTCAATATTGAAAGTGTGCAGAGAAATTTGTGGTCTTTCATGATGACAAAACCATTTCAATTAAGTGCCTTGACTGTATAATGGGTAGTGCCTTTTACCACTGGGGAAACTAGCACTTAGCAAAAACTCAAAACCCAGTTAGTTAAACGATTAACAGCTTGTATGATGGTATAGCTAGTATGTGCATATCAATTAACCCTCCCAAAAAAGGAACAATTCTCAAAAATGAAGCTTACCATTACCAACTATTTTTTCATTTTAACACTTAGCCTCACACTCTTTCTAGTAGAAAGAGGATCTTCAATTGGCACAACAAACTTCTTCTTCTTAGCATTAGCAGGATTTTTCAGTGTAGTTGTGCTCTCCTTAGCTGCTGGTTTATCATCCTCAATGGCAGCTTCAACCAACACCTGTAAATTTATTTGGGCTACATCATCTTGAAAGTGTTTCATCTCTTCCTTTAACTTCATGTTCTGAGACTGAAAGCCTTTGTTCTGTCTGTAAATATTCTTCAGTTGTTTATACAGGAGCAGAGCCTTTCTCGCTGCAAATCTTGCCAATTTGAGGGTATGATTGTAGCCAACTATGAGCTGTTCCATCTGAGCCAAGTGGACCTTGTGTTCTACTTTAAGATGGGCGATTTCTTTCCTTGCATCTCTAAGCTACTTGATAAGTCTTTTGTAAGTCTGACTGTCAGGAGGGACAGTGGCATGCTTGGTCTTAATAGGCTTTTCCTCAGACTCATCTTACTCCTGCATGGGAAGTGTCTTGTCCACCTCATCAGGTTTCTCAATGGCCTTACTTTTACCCTTCTTTATTTGCACAATGGTTTCTTCATTTCTTACCACAGGCTCCTTGAAGTGTTTCACAGGGGTTTCCTCTTCTCTCTCCAAATGTCTTTTAGTACCTTTACCTTTCTGTACAAGGGATTCTTTTTTTCTTTCGACATGCTTTTAAATTCCTTTCTCAGAGGTCTCATCTCTCTTCTCCAAAGGCCCTTTATCACCTTTACCCTTCTTCTTTTGTACAAGGGTTTCTAATTTCTCCTCTATAGACTTTTCAATATTATTCCCCTTCTTCTTTTGAATAGGGATCCCTGGTTAGGACTGCTCTCTATAATCCTCCTTAGGAATTGATGACCTTGTGAAAGGTCTTTTACCTTTGATTTCGACTGCTGAAGGAGAAGGGGAAAAGAGAATCTTCTTCCCTCTCTTAGATGTAGCTTTGGTAGAAGGAGGCACCTCTTCTAACCCTGGTGGAGGAGGTGGTGAAAAATCTCTATGTGGAGAAGGACAAACTTCCTCCTCAGCTTCAATGACCTTCTTGTTGATCTCTGACACTTGAACAGGGGCTCTGCCCTTTCTCTTCCCATTGGTCCCTACTTTGGTAGCACTGGTAGGTGACAAAGAACTTGCCCTCTGTGATTGAGGAGTGGGTGCTAGATCCAACTTAAAATGAGAGGTAACCACAAAATGGTCCCATGAAATATCTTTATTTCCCAATTCCTCAGATACTAGCATTCTGATTAATCCAGAGTGGAAAAGGCTAGAATCCACATCTTTAGATTTGGCCTGTATCATGTCTGACATCTTACGTATACTCCTCAACAAGTAATAAGGAATATTTATCTCAACCTTACCAGTAAAATGTAGCAACAATCTTATATGGTACTAGTATAATGTGTTGAATCTCCCTTCACAAGTAAAATATCTTTGTATGATCTTCAGTAGTATGTCAAATTGTTCAATCAATTGGCTCCTTGGCATACTTTTGGATTGGTCATTGGCTTGATATTCAGGTTTAAAGAGATATTTTTCATAATATGAACTCAAAGCCATGGCTTTGAACCACCTTTCACCTATAATGTGGATCCCTATTGCAGCTGAGATGGAGGCTTCAGTCACTTCAAACTCCAAATCCCCAAACTTAGTTTTCTTACCATCAAACTGCAATGCAAACTATCCTTCTACCTCTAGATGGCCTCTCTGCATGTTCTGACAGAAGAAGAGGCACCCTACTCTTTGAAAGGCCTCTCTCGCCATGGGTTTTGTATTAAAAAGAAGCATGTCCACTGGTTTTGTCCTAACTATCTTGCCTCCTTTATGTGCCTTCTTCGATTTAGGGGTCTCCATGACTCAGAATGAGGGCTCTTAAAAGGTTTGGTAATGCTCAGGAGACTTTGAATGGGGTTTCAAATATGCAAGGTTGACCCTATGCAACTGAGTAAAACATTTAATTTCAATATGAAAGGAGGAATGGGAAGCAACGAGAGGTTAAGCAACGTCTCTAGGTAGTGCAATGCATACACAGAGGATAGACTAGTCTAAATCTTGCAACTTCAAGGGCTAAAGCAGAAAACAGAAATCAGACTCATATACGGGCCATGAGGTTTACAGGTCTGAAAAAGAGAGGAGATGAGGCTATCATACAAAGATGAATCTTTTACCACTGTGAAAACTTAGCAAAACGAAAACCCGAGCACAAATTTCCTGTGAAGATTAATATGTAGAGGAGGTAACAATGGATACCTACATAGTAGACACCTGTTGAGCTCTTCAACGCAATATTAGGATGAACTTTGAGAAAACCTCGGCCGTGGAATCTTTCTCAGTATTGGATTTGGTTGACATGTGGTCGCTTTATCAACACTTACGAATTTGTGCAGCGCAGCACTGTTGAGTCTTTCAAAATTAAAAAACCGTTACCAAATCTCATAAATGCAAGATCTTTGGAGGCATCCTTTACGAAATTATGGCACTGAAAACAAGGGACATGACATCAGTCGTGGCAATCATGGCTCGGGTTGGAAATGTGATGAACGTGATAGGTGCTACAGAACTGTCTGATGAGAAGGCAGCGCATCCACTTCAAAATATGATTAGAAAAGTAAGAGAGGACGTTTGAGGTATGCATATGAGGTCATGAGTAAGGAGAGAGGAGTCTCACATCAATCTATCCATGGGAGGGATCTACCTAGGGATAAATCATGAAGGGGACCAAAATAAAACATGAGCTATGAATGGTTTGGAAAAAATCTATTTGAGGATCAAATTAGAGCTAAGACTCAAAAACTTTAATCATCCAAGAGGTCCTACCAATCATATATTTTAAAGGGATGAGACCTTAAAAGAAAAAAAATTAAAAACTAAGGCTTAAAAAGGATTGAAAACAAACTAAAAAAGACCCAAGGCAATTTAGTGTGATAACAGTATCCAGATGATGTATACTTTCATAAAATTTAATTTAAAAACATATACCTGCTACCTCTCGACCCGACATTTCTTCGTTTTCAGTAGGCATGTTCAATACCCCAACAAAGTTGTCTTGATATCATGTGTGCATTTACCCACTGCCAGTGAGCCTGTTCAGTACCCCGATGGGTTTTCGCACACTTCCCACACTTAAGTGCTTCCAACTCTCTTATGCCACTTTTAAATAATAATACAATTATAGATTTCTTGATGACAAAGAGAGCGGGGTGATACTGGAGGTTAATTGCAATACAAGTTAATAGTTGACCATGCTATTTATTTGCTTTCAAAACTAGAAGTTTTATCATGGTTTAGAGATTTTAGATTTCCTTTAAGAAATCACCTAGAGAATGGGGAAGCACTTAAAAGTGATTCCTTAAGAATATGGACAGTGTAAAAAGTTTAAAGATCATCATAATTCTCTCAGATTTAAACCATATCTCTATTGTAATACTCTGGCAAAGACAATTTGAGGAAAAAATGAAAGTGACAATTGACTTAAAAATCAATTGTCTGAGCTATATCTTAATATCAAGACCTCTTTGAACTATTTCAATTTGCTTGAAAAACACAAGTCTTAAAATAAATGCTTCCTTCGACAATAGCTCTTTGATCATAAATGTATTGATTCAAAATAACAAATAAGAAGAAAACTCATTCAAAGCAATCAAAGAAAACAAAAAACACACAACAAACCAAATCAAATTTTATTAATGGGATTCAAATTCAGAAGTACACAAAATCAAAACAACAAAAGAAAACTTTTCAGGAAATGATTTTGGCCAAAGATAACTTGAGCTTTTGGATCCACTAGCATCTCACTATAAAATAAAGGAAGAACTAAATCATATAAAATATCATGTGCGAGCAAGTTATTTTCTTAAGATAGTGATGCATGAGATGTTACTTTGACCAAACATTATTATTAAAAATAAAAGAGACTAAAAGAATATAGAAAAATTCTTATTTAGATGAGTGCAGTCCTACTCATCGCACCTTGGGTCAGGGTTGAATTGACAGTTCAAATTTACTTATCTCTTTACTTTCCATTTAAAATTTTCATGATGATACTGTGTTTTTGAAAAGAAATATTCAATGAAAAGAAGAGAGTAAAATATTTAAAGTGGACTTCCCTGACAACATTCATATTATGGTTCTCTTGATGTACCAAATTGTGTTCATAACTGCATTATTACAAACAGAAATAGTGAGAAATAAAACTAAAGGAAGCCTACTCCTAAACCTACTCTAAAGTACTAAATATATCAAAATGCTAAGTAAAATCGTATTTCCAGTGCAACCACAAGAGCATCTTCAATCCTGCAAGGCATAGAAAGTCAAAAATCAGAATAAAAGAATGTAGTATTTGCAGATACAAAATAAATATGTCATTCTTACCTCTTATATATTCTTTTAAAAACAAAACAAGCACAAACTTAACATTTTTTTGAAACTTCTTGATGTATGAATCCTCCAACCATTCTACAATCTTGTCGTGATATGGGTCATAATGGCATGGAAGAGTGTAAGTAAGTTTGGAAAACTTGTCAATATTATGGGGACCTAACATAACCATCATCCAAGGCTGAAGTGCCCCATCCTCTTGACAATTCTTCAAGTGTTCATCTATTTCTTCACATGGAGGGTCTAAAAATATCATGTCATGATTACTTCCTATACATTTAGGTAGAAACAAAGCAATCATAACTTTATCTTTATTATGAAGATTTTTTAGATATGAATCTTCAAGCCATTCTAAGATCTTGTCATAAAAATTAGGATGCAAACTATGACTTTGATGAAATGGATATATCAATGAGGAACACATCATAAGAGGATTCATGACATCAATTAGATTATTGGTTTGAACGCTTCCTTTGATGAGATTGATCGTTTCAAAATGTAAAGCATAAACATTAAAATTCGAACTAATCAAAGAACGAATATGCAATGTAGAATATTCGATCTCCATAAGAATGAGTGCATTGTCTTTTTAAAAAATAAATCGTGTAAAATCATCTTGCAACATGTATTTTTCCCATGCTAGTGATGAAAGTGAAAGAGCATCAAATCTGACTTCATAAATGTTATGTTTGAAATTAATTTCACCAAATATTGACATATCGAAAAGATTAGATTGTGATGGAAAAAAGTACGATACCATGTGTAAAATACCATGCACACCAGAATCTAAGAAGAGATCAGAATATAAAGAGTACAATGAATTAGAAATGAGCATGTGAAAAGATTCTCTTAAGCTATGATAATTAAGAATGATATTCTCAAGACATTCATCTTCACTTCCCTTAATACTTTCCCTCTCTTTTGGTGATAAATCCTTCAACATAATACGATCATCTAAATTTGCCGCCTGTATGATAGACAATTCAAAATTTTCATGACAAACATCTAATCTTTCATGTGGATAAGATATGATTTGTGGATGAAGGTTTAAGGTTTCTTAGATTCCAATTGTAGATCTACATCTCTAATCTGTTTCATTGGAATGTTAGAATGCTTAAGATCATTTTCATCACCTAAGTGTTCTTCAATAATTGAATCTAAGTACTGATTAGAGAAAGAGTTAGAAAAAAATGGACATATACCTAGACCCATAATAAAATCTCCTTCCACGATAGTTGAGGATTGAAGATGCAAGGGTTCAGAGGAAAAAACAATTTGATTGTTAGTGAGAACATTTTCAATAGATTCTACCTCCCTTTCTTGTTCAATGTTTCCTGATGGATTCCTCTCATCCCGCGAGAAAAAATTTTCTCGCAATTGAGTGATAGGATTTGTAACCAATTCATCATTCGCGATTGAATATCACTGGATGAAAGGGACACAAGCATCATAGAGAAGATTTAGTACAAATGACATGTCATCAAGATTAAATTTACAGAGAACATGATGGATTCTTGTTGAAAATCCTTTTGGAGATGAATTGTCATTGATTAGTAAAGTCTGAAATTCTTCACATAATTGATTGTAATCATAGTTTTCAAAAGCATCTAAAAATTCATCTACAAATTGAAACCAATCAATAATGTGATATGCGAGAAAAGACTCAAACCAATGTTTAATCTGACCCCTAAAAGTAAAAGCAAACAATCTGCATAAAACCTTTAAATCAAAAATATCATGCTTGATGCATTTATACAAAACTTGTTAATATGGTCTTTAGCAGATACATTCCCCCCACCATCAAAGGTGAGTTTGGACAAGCGAGAGACTGTCTCGTTGGGAATATCAGGTAATGAGAACTGGAAAGCATGTTCCAACACAATGATTTGGGGAGCCATGGGGAATTAAATACATTCAAAACAAAGACTCATGAAAGGCCAACTTGTCAGTTTGGCCTACTTTCTAGTGCATTTCAAGATGACACAAAAGAAGAAAAGTTTATAAATCTGGAATTATGACAGGTTGAGGGGTAAAACATTTAATCATTGAATTTACCTCTTCCTTCCTTCTAGCGCCATTTGTTAACGGGCGTAAGTGACACCTCGTCAACTGGAAGGTCAAGTCCGGTCCGAGGTTGTCTAAGTAACCCAAGCCATTTGGTGTAACTCGTTCTGACGGGTTTAATGGCTTCGTTGACCAACTAAAGTCCTGGAAATAATAAAAGAAATGAAACTAATCTAAAATCTATGATTCTAACAAATGATATATTACTCACTAATTTTTATTAAAAAGAAACGTGAATATACAAATGATTATAAACAATCTATATACAGTTTGCAAGGTTTACTTGAAATCTTGAGAAATGAATGTTCGTAATAGTGTTTCTAACTAAGATAAAAAAAAAGAACATAAATCATTTTGTTTTTTGAATGTTTAAAGATTTAAAACTAATAAATACTAAGAAAATACAATTGAAACAATGACACGGTAATAGTCAAAAGCTAATTAATGCAATCATTGTTTCATTAATAAATAATTAATAAAATAACACACACACTAACTTCTTGTTGATCAACAAAACTAAGTTTATCTCTCTGTGTTGTTTGAGCTCCTGTTTGTCCTGCTTTTAAGGGAAACCTATAACAAAACAATACTAGTACTTCCAGAATAAATTCAAAGAAGTGTTTGATATTTGGAGTAAATTAATAACATCAGGAAAACAACTAATTAAAAATCACGTGATCTTAAGATAATCAATATTTAAGAATGAAAGAAAACTCAATTCTGAGTATTGATATTATCCATCATTTAAAATTAGAAATAAATTCAACAATAATCAAATGATCGATTGATCACACATACAAAATGGAATGACAAATTATGGACAACATCTAAATATTTAACAATATGAAACACCATATGATGAGAAGGCTAAAGCTGCATCAAACATAATAATATCTCATAATATTGATCCAATAAAAGAACATAATGGAATAAGAATCACGCACGTATAAATCCAATGGTGAATAGCTTTCCCATATCATTTCCCAAAATCACATGTCCATATTGTGGTCCAAAAGGAATTTTTGGGATAATAGACTCTTAAAGATTGAAAAAATTAATACATAAATGATAGCAATTAACTATGTATTGATAAAACAAACTAAAGATAATTTAAATCAATGCATAATCAATTACTCAAAGAATATGAAGATATTATAATGAAAGAAAAAACATTTTACTCACAGAACAAAAGCCATTAAGCAACCTGGAATTCCATATTCTTCTTTGAAAATACTTGTCCATTCTCCCAAAGATTCCAACCATTCGTTACTCCATTTGAAAAAAAAGAAAAGTTTACAAAAGATATAATATACAAAAAAGAAAGAATAAAAATCCTCCTCTGAATTTCTTGGATCTGCATGGTTCTGAACTTTCTCATATATTTATACAATGAATAAATAGTCTAGGCGTCACTAATAATTTCCGATACCTGAAATTTTCCTCGTAAAGAGACACAAATATCTCTCAAATCATACATTTTTTTTGGAAAAATTTCTCCATGGAAGCTAAATGGGTCCATTTGGGAGATGGGTTTTCAACCGTTTCTTCAAATTCCTCAGAGTTTGGCTGCAATTAGTCCCGCAAAATCATGTCTCTGTTTTTGATGCATTTCCAAATTTTATTTGTTGTTGCTCATAAATTTATTTGCAGAAATCCAATATTATTTTTGGATCAATCATATTGAATGTATTTAGATAATAAAATCAATCCATGATCAGATTTGTACCAAATAACTAATAATAGAAACCTGTGAAACAAAAAGAAACCTAAATTAATAACCTAAAAATTGTGAATAAAACAAAATCTAGAACAATAAAATAAAAAAATGAATTTAAACTAACTATAAGTTCTAAACAAACATTGTTTATAATTTCCTTTCAAATGTGATCTTAAAATTCTAAAAGCTTCAAGTTAATGGAGAAGAGAAAAATATTAATTTTGATTTTTTACAAAATCAATCAAATGATAGATAATTCTTTTTATTATTATTATTTTTATTTTGAAATGAGATGCAAAATGAAAAAAGAATTTAATTAATTAATATCACCAAATGATTTTGTGAAAATGAGAAACCAACAAAGATATTATTTGATGAAGTATTGAACCCATTATTCAAAATAGCCAAACTTGTTAATGAGCTAAAGAAAAAACACATAATCATAATTTAAACGAAAGTAAACAGTTGATAAAAATTAAAGTTTTTGTTTAAATTGAGATTTCTATGCTCATTTCTAAATTTTGACATATACTCTTGTAATGAATGTCTCATACTATAGTGAATGTCTTAAGTTTGTCTCAAAGCAAGCCAAGGTATGAAACTATTTGAAAAGGTTGATTCTGTAGCTCATTATAATTATCAAGATTCTAATGGGGGCCCTTTAAATTTTGTAAAAAATTAGGGGGAGTTGTTGGGTCCCAACATAACTACCTTTGTCTAAAGACTCTCCTCCTGAAGAATATGGAGAAGAACCAGGTGGGGATGTTGGGATACCAGATCCTCCAACACCAAGGATAGGTGCTTCAGTATGATTGGTAGTATTACCACCTAAAGGGTTTTTGGGCAGACCAATGCCTTGAAGTTGTTCTTGAAGGTTTGTAAAGTCAATGGGTTGATTGAGTTGTCTACCAGGTTGTCTTATATGGGATAAGGCACTATGGGTTCTTATGAGTGACTGGCGGACAATTTCTTGGACGTCAATCCCTTGAGGGAGTGGTGTCACTAGTTCGATAGGAATATTAGGGTTATTGTTTGAGGTAGTTGTTGTTTCAAGTGTAACGTTTGTGTCAGAGCAACTATGTGTTATGACAGGAGTGCGAGTGTGTGGGGGAGGAGTCTTGCGACCTCCATGTGCCATCAACTAATTTCAGGCCCTCCTTCTAGTTTCATTTGTTGACGGGTGTAAATGACACACTATCAACTGGAAGGTCAAATCCAGACCGGGGTTTTCTAAATAAGCCAATCCGTTTGGAATGAAATAACCCAACGGGTTTAATGACTGTGTTGGCCAACTAAAGTCCTAAAAATAGTAAAAGAAATGAAACTAATCTAAAAGCTATGATGCTAAGAGTATAAATTTACTAATTACAAGTGTTCAAATAAAAACATGAATATTTTCATATGATTATATACAGTCTATATACAACTTGCAAGATTTACTTGTCATCTTGTGAAATGGATGTTCTTGAAAGTGTTTATAAAAGAGATAAAGAAAGAACATACATTTTTATGTTTTCTATTCAATATCTAAAAATCTAAAACTAATGAATGCTAAGAAAGTATAATTGAAATAAGAATAGATAAACAGTCAAAGCTAATTCATGCTATCCTTATTTCACTATTAATTAATTTAACTAAATAAAAACTAACCTGTAACTAATCGATTAAACTGAATCTATCGTCCTATGTAATTCAAGCTTTTAACTGTTCAACATATGAGGGAAACCTGTAACAGAACAATGCTAATACTCCCAGAACAAACTCAAAAATGCATTGGAGCGAGAATATAAAAACAACATGATAAATGCATAGATCTAGTGATCTTATGATGATCAATACTTATAAAGAGAGGAAACTCAATTCACAACATTAATATAATCCATCATTTAATATCTAGAATAAATCGACAATAATTAAATGGTAGATTGATCACAGATGTAAAATGGAATAAAAGATTATAGACAACATTTAAATACTTAATAATATGAAATATCATATGATAACCAGACTAAAGCTACATCAAACATAATAATATTTCATAAGATGGAGGCAATAAAAAAACATAATGGGGTAAGCGTCACATAGGTCTAAAGTCAAATGGTGAGCAACTTCTCCATATCAGTTTTCAAAATCACATGTCCATAATGTATCCCAGCCAAATATACCCTCACTACTAATAGTGATAAGTATTTAAACTAATTTTGGATTCACAAACTCTTATCATGCAAGATAGAGTGCAATCCCCCAAAAATAGATAGTTTTACAAAAATAGTACAACAAGAAACCACTCCTGTAGGAGTTGGTTTATCAAAATAATAACAAAGTTTTATCAAAATAAAAGAAATAAACTATTGAATAATAGAGCGTACGATCCAATATGGTTTCTCCATGCAAACAACATCATAATTATCATTTTCCTGTAGATAGCAATGTTGAAAAGTTAAAAAGAAACATGTGTCTAATTTACCTTTCCCTTAAATAAATTGGACAATAAATACTAATCTATTATCTCATTTATAACTGAGTGATTTGGAGTTGTAACAGAGTTATAAGTGTAGTTAAGTGAGTTAAGCTTAGTTGTACTAGTTGTAACTAAACTTGCACTAGTGAGAGTTCAATGAATTAATTATTAATTAATTCAAATCAGTGAACTCACATGCAACTGAAGATTCACCACGGTTAACTACATGCATGTCAAATCTAGTGGAGACCCAGTTGAGATAACATGTGAAAGGGACAGTTTGGCTATCCGTTGTGATTTGAGTGAAGTGCACTCATGCAATCACACTTGCAGTGGATATGCTCATGAGCATGTGCAAACTAGGTAATTCGAATTCATTGTAAGAATTCTAATTGCAGGGATTGTGCAGAGGAGGCAGGTTGTCTGGACACAGAGAATTGACACATGTATTTGCTAAGTTTTTGTATGACAGTCTAAAACGATTGTATTGTACTGAGAGATCTTGGATTAGATTTTTGTATGAGATTGTTTCATGATCCATGAAATACATAATATATGATAGTGGGGTTTTTAGCTTTACGCTTTCCCGAAAAAACTTCTGTGTTATGTGTTCTTGATATTTCACTTTGTGATCGTGGTTTAAATTTCCACAAGAATATTAGTAGAAGAGATTATGTATTTAACAGTGGCATATAATTGTTACATCAGTAGAATCGCAGGAAATACATTAATTGTATTGAAATTTCTACATGGTATTAGAGCCACGGAGCCACAAAAGTGAGGTGTGAAAATAATAGTATTTTCGCAGGTCCCGTCTCTGGCAAGGTGTGAATCTTAGTACTAAAAACTTCGCACATTTCTAAGTGATGGAATTCTCGCACCCTACTCAAAGGAGAGGTGCGAACTTCCTTAAGATTCTCACAGGCTACTCAAAGGAGAGGTGCAAACCTCCCTCACCCCACTGTGCATTACAGTGTGAACTCCCTCCAAGAGTTTGCAGGCTAGACACAGGTGAGGTGCGAACTTCCCTTAGTATAGACACAGGTGAGGTGCGAACCTCCCAGGGAAAGAGGGATTGAAGCAGTTGAGTTTGTGGTTGGATAACATTCAAATTTGCAGAAGGACTTTTCTTGGTGCTACAGTTGATTCAAGATCGAAATGTCTTTCAATGGCTTGAGGTTGGAGTATCCACTCGAGGGCAGCTCGAACTACATTGCTTGGAAGGAAAGGATGGAGGCAGTACTTGAAGAAAATGGCTTGAAGGAATACATTAACAAAGATGTTCCTAATCCGGATGCGATAGACACTGCAAATCTTGATGCATGGCAAAAGAAAGTGGTGAAGGCGAGGAGGATTTTGTTGGAGGGAGTACGAGACCACATTGTCTCAAGTCTCCATGGGAAAACCACACCATATGCAATGTGGAAGGTTTTGATAGATCTTTTCCAAAACAGTAGCGACTATAGAAAATTGGCGCTCAAAGATAAACTCAAGAAGATCAAGATGGAAAAAGGCGACACCATTCCAAAATATCTCATGAAGTTTGTCCAATGTCGGGATGAGCTTGGAAGTGTGGGAATAACAGTCACTGCTGATGATTTGGTGAGCTTGGTGCTCCTAGGGATTCCTAAGAGTTGGTACAGTTATCAAGACTCTGTCAATGGAAGGGAAAAATTGCCATATTAGGAACAACTATGGTCAGATCTAGTGCAAGAGGAGTTCAGGCGGAACACTAGAGATGGATCTTCATCAAAGCATGATGATGAAGAGGATTGTGCTTTGAATACCAAGGAAAGGAAAGGGAAAGGGAAGAAATTCCATCCAAAATCCGAGTCTAAAGTCAAGAAGCTAGATTTGTCCAAAGTGAAGTGTTTTCACTGTCACAAACATGGGCATCTCGCTACTAACTGTCCGCAGAAGAGGAAGAACAAGACAGTTGTTGGAGATGCAACTGGTGAGGCTCTTGTCTTGCAATTTAAACTTGACTTATCTTTGATCACATGCATGGATTCAAGTGCATTGGGATCGGTGTGGTATTTGGATAGTGGCACTTCCTACCACATGACAGGAGATAAAGAGTCTTTCACTGACTTGGAGGGGAAAGATCTCAGAATGCATATTGAGATGGGCAACGATGGATGATACAATGCGACTGGTATTGGTACCATTACCTTTTAGAGGGAGTCAGGTAAACCATTTCAATTGAAAAATGTTATGCATGTTCTAGGTCTGAAGAAAAACCCGGTCTCAGTCGCAATGTTGGAGGACAAAGGCTATGATGTTGTTTTTAGCGGTGGAAAATCTTTTCTGCGACATAAAGAAATGGGTCAAGTCAGGAAGATAGGGATTCGAGTTAATAATCTATATATGCTAGAAGTAGATGGTTGTGCTTCCATGATGAACAAGGTAGAAAAAGTGGTGAGCCGGGATAAGGGCGAATTATGGCATAGGCGATTGGGCCATCTTCATCATGGAGCCTTGAAAATCATGCAGCAAATATCTACTGGACTCCCAAGGGGAACACTTGCTCAGTTAGATCACTGCAAGGGGTGCACCCTATGGAAGTATGTAAAGTCCACTTTTCATGAAAAGGAGAACCGTGCTTTGGTGATTCTGGAGAGAATTCACACAGACATGTGTGGACCATTCTCGGTTGCTTCAACATCAAAACATAGGTATTATGTTATTTTTGTTGACGAATTTTCTCGTAAATGTTGGATATTCTTCATGCAGAAGAAGGATCAAACATTCTCAAAGTTATGTGAGTTTAAAGCATTGGTGGAGAAAGAGTCGGGGAAGCAAGTGAAAGATCTAAGGAGTAATAATGGTGGAGAATACATCTCTAATGAATTCAAATACTTCTACAGCAGAGAAGGAATTCGAAGAGAACTCATAGCGCCTCATAACCCACAACAAAATTGGGTCGCGGAGAGAAAGAACATAACGATCGTGGTGCAGCACGAGTGATGTTGCATGATTGGGGCCTACCAATGCATTTGTGGGAAGAAGCATGCAATACTGTGGTTTATGTGAAAAACCATTGTCCTCATAGAATACTTGGCATGGGTACACCTGAAGAAGCTTTCACTGGTAAGAAACCTGATGTTTCTCATTTTAAAATTTTTGGCTCATCTGTTTATGTGCATGTGACCAAGGATTCCAGGAAGAAGTTGGAACCGACTACTAAACTTGGGATATTTGTGGGGTACACAGAAACACCTCATAATTATCATGTGTATTTTCCTAACAGTAAGATGACTGTTATGCGACGAGATATAAAATTCGATGAGGGGAAAGCCATGTGGTTGTCGCTTGAGAGGGAGATAGACTTGCATGCAGAAGAGGAACTGCTAGTTCTCAAAGATGAGTCTCAAGATGTGGATCAGCCACATGAGGAGGTTCATGGAGTGGAGGAAACCACTCAAGCAGAGCCATCCATCAGAAATGGTAGAAAGCACTCCACGAAAGCTGACAAATTTAGACTAGATGTTGCACAGAATGTAGGAGCCCCTACTTCATAGTGCAGACAGAGACAGTCTCCTGATCGATTTGCTGGATACATGGCTCTCATGAGCAAATTTATTGTGACTGAACAATCTTCCTTTTAGTAAGTAGTGCAGGATCCCACTTGGGTTGATGCTATGATAGAGGAGTATGACTCCATTGTCAAAAACAGTGCATGGGAAATTGTCCCAAGACCGGTCGACAAATCAGTGGTGGAGGGTAAGATTTTAATCATTTTTCTTTATGTTGATGATTTCATACTGACTGGTGTTGAGAAACTGATACACTCATGCAAGGAGGGCCTTGCAAAGGAGTCTGAGATGAAGGATTTGGGCCTTCTTCATTATTTCCTTGGATTGGAAATATGGCAACGAGATGGTGAACCTTTTGTGTCTCAAGGCAAGTATGCAAGAGAGATACTAGGTAAGTTTCACAAGGAGGGTTGCAAACCCATGGATACTCCTCTTCCAGAAAACTGGAGGAAAGAGGATGCTACTTCTGGAGAGGTAGTGGATGCTTCTGTCTATTGACAATTAGTAGGTTCTCTAATGTATTTAATGAACACGAGATCGGACATTTTCTATGCAGTAACCAACTAAGTCAAGCGATGGTTAAGCCTACCAAACTCTTTTGGAAGGCGGGTAAGCATGTCCTGAGATATTTGAAGGGAACATATGAGTATGGATTATGGTACAAACAGACGGATGAGGTGAAGTTGCATGGCTTCACGGATGTAGATTGGGCGGACATACCAACAGACATAAAGAGCACATCAGGGGGGATCTTTAGTATCGGATCTACAGTTGTTTCTTGGTACAACATGAAACAAAGATCTGTGGCATTTAGTTCAGCGGAAGCGAAATACATGGCAACGATTCAAGCTGCATGTGAGGTTATCTGGATGAGAAAGATCTTGGTTGGTTTGTTTGGTTCTCATTTAGATCTGATAGTGATTCATTGTGATAATCAGAGTTGCATTAAACTCTCAATTAATCCTGTGTTTCAGGACAGATCTAAAAATATATGATATACAGTATCATCATCTCAGAGATTGTGTGCAGCAGAATATCATGTTGCTTCAATACATTCCTACGGAAGATCAAGATGCAAACATTCTGACGAAGGCGCTCACCGGGAGAAAATTTGAATATCATAGAGACAGGATTGGGGTGAAGGATAATCCCTTTCTTATTGAGAGGGAGTGTTGAAAATTCAACAAGAAACATGTGTCTAATTTACTTTTCCCTTAAATAAATTGGACAATAAATACTAATCTATTATCTCATTTATAACTGAGTGATTTGGAGTTGTAACAGAGTTATAAGTGTAGTTAAGTGAGTTAAGATCAATTGTACTAGTTGTAACTAAAATTGCACTAGTGAGAGTTCAGTGAATTAATTATTAATTAATTCAAATCAGTGAACTCACATGCAACTGAATATTCACCGCAGTTAACTACATGCATGTCAGATCCAGTGGAGACCCAGTTCAGATAACTGGTGAAAGGGACAGTTTGGCTATCAGTTGTGATTTGAGTGAAGTGCACTCATGCAATCACACATGCAGTGGAGATGCTCATGAGCATGTGAAAACTAGGTAATTCGAATTCAATGTGAGAATTCTAATTGCAGGGATTGTGCAGAGGAGGCAGGTTGTCTGGACACAGAGAATTGGCACATGTATTTGCTAAGTTTTTGTATGATAGTGTGAGATGATTGTATTGTACTGAGAGCTCTTGGTTTAGAGTTTTGTATGAGATTGTTTCATGATCCATGATATACATAATATATGATAGTGGGGTTTTTAGCTTTACGCTTTCCCGGAAAAACTTATGTGCTATGTGTTCTTGATATTTCACTTTGTGATCGTGGTTTAAATTTCCGCAAGAATATTAGTAGAAGCGATTATGTATTTAACAGTGGCACATAATTGCTAGATCAGGATAATCGCAGGAAATACATCAATTGTATTGAAATTTCTACAAGCAAAACAAAATTGATATTCAAAAAATAATGCTAACTAATATTCAGAAATAGACTGGCTACAGAATCAAAGATTTTGTAGCTACTCTTATATTAACCAAGAAAATCAAAATTGAATCTTCCTATTTTGAATTTCATAACAAAATGAAATGAAATAAAATCAAACAAAATCACTTTTACCATTAGAAATTAGACAATGAAGGATGAGACAGTTCTGAATTGATGATGACATTGAAGTTGGTTGCATTTTTTATGATTATATTACCGGATCTTTTGGGTCTTTTATTTTCTTTCTCTGCGCATGCTTTGAACTCTTGGTTTTCTTTTTCAAGTAGAGAATTGTGAGAAGCCAGATGTTTTAATTACGCCTATAGTAATGGTATGTCCTTGTAATAGCGTTCTACCCAATCCAAACAACTGTCACAATGTACCGGTGCTATAGCAGGCCGAGGTGGAATGTATTCAACAATGGGTATTATGTGCTTCCTTGTGGCTTGTTTTAAGTCATGGATAATGCCAGTAAAACCCTCTTGGCCTTTCAGAAACATGGGTAAACTAGAGACACATTCATACTACTCAGCTTTACCAACAATTTCATTATTGAGACATTGGTTGTCCGGATCTTTCTGAGCAAGGAAATCATTGATCTCTTCATCTGAACAATGATCATTAACCTCAATCATAGAGATAGAGCTCAAATGATCCTTTTTTTGATTCCTTAAACTTCTAGATATCAATTGACCAGATCTCTTATTCATAAAATTTAGATCCGAGCCTTGTTGTTTCTTACCCTTACGAATTGTATTTACAGTAGGTTCGTCACTATGGCCCTGATTCGATTTGTTGGCAAGAACAGGGGATACCTTTCCTTTTAATTCGTCCACTACCTGTTCCAACAATTTTCTAGGCAAGAAAATACATCGTGGTTTCTTACCTCAGGAGGTTTGCAAAGAAATGGAGATTGGTTCATTAATTTCACAGTCAATATGTGAATTGAAACCCTGACTTTCGGTCACGAGACTATCAGAAATGGGGTTCACGTTTACAGGTGAATTCATTGTATTGTCGGGTTGGGAAAAACTGTTTTGCCTCAAGAAACTTTCCCAAGTGTCCCCGATTTGTGACAGGTGTGATAGCAACAAGATTTTTATAAGCCCATGATGAAAGAGGCTCGACAGAGAGTTCATGATCTGTCTCTTATAATGTTTTGAAATTTTGTATAGGCTCATTAACAAGTATAACAACATGTTCAGTTTAAACCCTATGAACAACATCAACAGTCAGATGTGGTATAAAAATACCAAACCATACCTGCCCTCGCATGTTACAAATTTATTCAAAATCAAAATAAGGTTGTGTGATTGAGGTTTCAAGAGGGTAATAGGAATACCTTTAGGGTAGCAGGTAGACTCGCGAGAGACCATGAACAGGTTCCATGGAACATCTTCCAATTTAGCATTCTTGAACCACTTTTCGCCTTCCTGTAAGAGTCCTGTCACCCGGGCTATAAAGTCCCCTATGACCTCCAATTGCACATCCCTAACCTTGGCTCTAAACCCATCAAATGTTTGGGTAAAGGCCTGTGCAACCGCGAGGTTGTAACCTTCGAATTTCTGGATGAAGACATCCCAACCCTGAGCCTGCAAATCATCTATGACATCGTCGTGGGCAAGAATATCCTGACATCCATTAGGTTTGATCCGAATGACATGGGCCATGGTCATTATGAAATAGACACAGCAGATATCACATGAGGGAGGCTTTGGCTTCCAATAAATGAGTAGCAAAGAGAGGTCTGTGAAAACTAAAATGGCTCGATAACTACGAAGCTTAGAGACTTTGATTCTTGATCAATTAATTTCGGAGAGATAGAAAACCAGGAGGCACACAGAACTATGAGCCATTACCCATAATGAATAACAAACCCTCAACCACAATCAAATGCCAATTCAAATAATGAATGGGTTCATTAATTTCACAGAACAACATGATGAGGTGTATTCTTAGGTACATCAGACCTATACCAAATGACATGACAATGATATGACCTATATAACAAAGAGAATGTATCAATTTCTAACCAAAGTTTGCAATGCGAAAATGATCAAACCATAAAATCAACCATGTATAATACCATCATACATGAAAATGTGACAATCAATTAATCAACGAGCTATAAAACTTCAATTTAATAACAGATAAGTTCCCTCAAAGTGTAATCTCTTAGGTAAAATAATAGAAGAACAATACAGACTACAGAATCATTACTCAAGCCAATTTTTTTGTTTAAACTTCATGTTTGCAGTCATGAATTTTAATCAAAACAAATGAAAACGAAAAAACTCATAAGACAAGTTTAGTCTAATACATCTCCTTGAAGCCAGAGAACATAAACATTTATAACCACAAGGAGGAGGTAGCGACAGAAAGAGTTTAAATCTTTGTGATGATTTTTAAATGTGATAAAAAAAATCGACAGAATTGGTGGCTACCAACACTATCTCACTAACTTAAATAAGAAAATTAATACTGCTAAAATAAAAATGAACTATCATGAGCTCCATAGTGAAGTTGGGCATTGGAAAAATCTTGAAACGTTCTGGTATGAAATAATTTGTCATCTTTGTGATACTAAGAGGGTGGAGGATGAAAAACACTCCCTCTTCGAATGTCCTATTGGGGATTGGGGGTAACCCTGAGAGGAACAATAATAAAATCTACAATATAAAAGAAGAACAATAAACTTTGAAGAATATTGGTGGTGTCTAAAAACACTGTTTCAACACTTAAGCATAGTGCATTGTAATCAAAACATCACAATGCATACACGGAGAGAAGATTGATGGAAAGTTTGGGAACATGAAACAATTCTCAAAGCTTCTGTTGGTGAGTTCAATCCTTCCTTTTTTGGTGACCTCAACTATAGAGTTGTCCTCCATCAGAATAGGATAACCTTTGCATGCATCCAATGAAGAATAGAATACTTTTGTGGCAGCCATGTGATGTGATTCTCCTGAATCTACAATCCAAGCATCAGAAGAGGAGTTGATGGCAATCAAGGCATGAATAGAATTTCCTTTCTTGGGATTATGATCTTCTGGCTTCTTCTTCTTGGCACCCTTGGGGATGTGACCTCCAAGGTTATTTTGCTTAATTATTTGAGTCATTAGATCTATTTGTTTCTACATGCATGTGGATTTTGGATGGAATCATTTATGGTAGTATGTGCATTTCTCCCCTTTTCTTCCCTTTCCACCTTTGGATCCGGAAGCATCATTGAAGGGTTTTGAGTACCCTTCCTTCTTTGGATTTGCATGGTATCTCCTTTTGTCTTTATATTTAGATTTATGATATTGATGACTGCTTCCATCTTGCATAGAAAGTGCATATGCCTTTGGGCCTTTGATTTTTCCCATGTTGATGAGCTTGGTCTTCTCTTGTGTCAGTGATTTGATAAATTCCTCGAGAGAAGGCATCTTCCAGGTGGCTACAAAGGAGAATTTGACTGAATGGAATGTGGATATGAACACTAATAATTCAGGACCAAGTTTGGAGAGAATGGTGAGAACCATTTGTTTCTCCTCAGATTTATCAACCCCGCAAGCCTTGAGTTGCAGCAGTAAATCCTTAAATTTTGTAAAGAAATATTGGAGATTGTCGAAGATTTTTGGATCCAATGTGAGAAATTTCACCTCAAGAATGTGTCCCCTCATCTCATCCTATTTTACAAATAGCTCTTCCATGGTGGTCTAGGATTCATTGGGGGTTTTACAGGAAGATATGTGAAAAAGGAGATCAGGAGAAATGAGACTGCAAATTGTTTTGAATGCTTCATCCATTCGATTTAGATACTTGTATTTTTCTATGGTTGATGTTGGTTTTGTTTCCATGTTCATGGTTAAGCTGTACAATCCTCTTCTTCAAACATGCATGATTATCCTCTCTTTCCATGCAAAGTAATGTAAGGTGTAAGAATGAATTCTTTTGGGAATTCCATTTTTCTGATGTCGTCAATCTTTGGTACCTACAAAAATAATTCGGTGTGTCTTTTTCTTAGTAGTACATTGACTTTGATACAATGTAAATGTGTTGAACTTGCACAAAATAGATCTAGCTAGAAAATAACACACATATTTGCAGAAGAAAAATGATAAAGAAGAAGCAAGAGAGAAAGAATGGAAGAATTCTCATTAACAAAATGAATGAATAATAATTTACACATGATATACTCTGTATAACTCAAAAAAATGCGCACTGGAGGAGAAGCCAATGCACCATAGTGGTGGTCTAGAGTGATCTGGACACACAACAAAAGTTACGGGAGTAAACTTCCACCTAGTCTAGTCTCTTAGGAAGTTACGGGAATGAACTGCCACCTAACTGAGTTAATTAGTCTATCAGTCTTCAGTTAACTGACTGAAATAGAGTGAAGTGAGGAGGATATCAGGGAATCATGGGTAATGCACTAGTCTGGTGATGATCCTAAGGACAATGAACATTAGCTGGTGATGATCCCAATTCTGCATGGTGATAATCCCAATGTAGCATCTAGACTCCACTCAACTAATCAAACTAAAGTGAAAAAGAAAGAGAATATTCTCCCTAGAGGAATACTCTTCCTAAAATATAGGAGACTTAATAATGACTAATAAATATAGGAAAAAACTTAGGAAAATAAATCCTAAGTGTGTGTGAAGTAACTCTAACATGGAGGAGGTAGCAAGGAAGCAAGTAGAATAGTAAAAAAAAGTGCAGGATCAACTGACCACACTCTAGTAGATTTTGCAAGCAACAAGCATCATGAAAGAGCACAAGACCGATGGAGGATCATCCATGGTGCTAAGGAGAGAAGCATAAAGTGTGCATCCAGTCCTGACATAGCTAACAACATGGAGTATAACCTTACACATTGAGACATGTGCATTAGAGTTCCCAACAGGTAAGTTACAAGAGAACGTAAATGTGTTGGGCTATCTCAATATAGTTGTATCAAGGGTTCCCATGCAAACACTATAAGACTTGCAAGTAGGATTGTTGCAAGAAATGAATAATAGAGGAGAGGAAGCACACAGAGAGTTGGAAAGAATATGGGACAAAAGAGCCCAATTACAGGAGTATTATGACAGAACACTTCAACAAAAGAAGGAAGTTGAAGGCGGAGTAGAAGAAGTTATGAAGAATAAAGACAAAGATTAGGAGAGGGCTAAGAAATCATTAAAGGAAAAGGAAAAGGCTGAAGGGATAGCGCAAAAAACCAAAGCAGTTGTCCAAAATTTATATAAAGAAATCTTAGAAGTCTCCATAGTAGTAGAAGATACTATGGAAGAAAAAGTGTTAAGAATCAGTGACGTCATTAAGGGATTTTGTGAGCAGAYTKAGGAATTAAAATTGCGRAGCATGCCARGAACGCCACYGGAAGTGYGCRAAGGCARGGAGASAATGGCRAYGAAAATAGTTTCCAATATCAAGAAAGTCGAAGGAGAATGCRCCAAACTCTRTGAGGAGAGCGCACATATATGGACCTAGTTGGTATAAGACCCAGAGAGGAAGGTTGTAGAAGAAMACTTAAGATAAGCACAATAAATAACACATCAAGTTGCAAAGAAGATAACGACACTTCTACCAGCAGAGCGGATGACAACCATTTTGGCTTAGAGGAATTCATACATGGAGATTGAAAATATGAGGGATCAACAAAAGATCCTTCATTATATACTGGGACCACTACAGGAAGAAGCAGTGAGGTTAATTGTGAAATTAGACACTGTACAGGGTAAGTTCAAACATGCAACGATTGAAGCAGAGGACAAACTTACAAACTTGACCACACAGGGGGAAGAGGAGATAGAAAAAACATAGGCCACAATCATCAAAGAGGTGGAGGTAGCAAATGATGCCTCTCAAAACTTTATTTCGGCATGGAAGAGTAGGCAACATGCATGAGTGGCTCGAGACGAGCCATAAGTGAGTGTTGGGGGCCAAGTTACAGAGAAGATAACGACACTTCTACCAGCAGAGCGGATGACAACCATTTTGGCTCAGAGGAATTCATATATGGAGATTGAAAATATGAGGGATCAACGAAAGATCCTTCATTATATACTGGGACCACTACAGGAAGAAGCAGTGAGGGTAATTGTGAAATTAGACACTGTACAAGGTAAGTTCAAACATGCAATGATTGAAGCAGAGGACAAACTTACAAACTTGACCACACAGGGGGAAGAGGAGATAGAAAAAACATAGGCCACAATCATCAAAGAGGTGGAGGTAGCAAATGATGCCTCTCAAAACTTTATTTCGGCATGGAAGAGTAGGCAACATGCATGAGTGGCTCGAGACGAGCCATAAGTGAGTGTTGGGGGCATGTTGGACAGGAAACTTTGGAGATAGTTTTGCAGTTTTGGATACAGTTTTGGTAAAAATCCTGAGTTTAGGAAAAGTGCATGGAAGAAGAAGGAAAGCTAAGGATCGCACATATAAGGTGCATCCATGAGGAAAGTGTGTAGAAGGAATACAAAACGTAGACAAGAGAGTAAATAAAACATAAGAATAAATCCGACAAAGGATAAATCATGACAAAAGGATGACAACCCGACATTCCAGAAATAGAAGATCAACAGAAAGTAGCATGTAGATGGAAAAGCAAGAGAAAGCAGTCGAACAACTAGTGAACTAAAGTGGTAATGCAATGTAATAGGGTTTTAAGCCCTAATTCATATGTATAAATATGTAAAGGGTTGGGAGAATAGGGGTTCATTGTTAGGGGTTCCTCCATACGATTATTATCTAGCAGCATTGTAGAATTTTTTCTGTGGGGTTCCAAAGTTCTTGAATGTAACAGTCTGTTGACGAGAAGAATCAATGAATAAATGATATATATGATATTGAATCTTATGTCATCAATATTTTATGTGTCTGCTCATGAATTATGTCTAGATGCATAGTAGAATATATTTGTCTTATGGTTAAACCTGGTGCAATATTCATAATTATTACAACAATGAGTTATACATTAAGATGGAATAAAATGATCGTACGAATCTGAATTGCTAAGTAGTTAATAAGGAACAAGGACATAATCACGTGCACATAAATTATAAAGAAGAATGAACAACATGGTCACCTCCCATTCCCTCACTACTGTAGAAACCTAGTTCTCACAGTCCCAATAGATACCTCAGGTGAGACTTCATCTATGCAAGCAGGTGATGACGAAAGGGCCGGTGTCTGGAGGGTTTTGTTGGTTAAAGATAACTTGAACCTAGGGTCTTACAAACCGTGCATAGCGTCAACAACAGTCTCCTAGAATCCCAAGTACATTGATTTCATTGTAATACACATATTTTCATGTTTGTAAAGTTGGTAGTATAGTGCATGGAATTCAATGTTTGTACAACGGATAAATTTGATTTTTTTTGTTGCATTAACTTTAGTGTTTGTACAATGGATAAATGTTACATGAAAAATATTTTCTCTCTATTTTTAAACAAATTATTAGATAAAATTGTATGGAAATCATTAGTTAAAGGGATCTAATAGTGATGTAACAATTAACTAATCTATTAGATGTCTGGGATCATGATCACATAAAATAATTAAAGGCAAAGCCTCACATGAGCTATGGATCACAAGCTCATAAAACTAGTATCACTAAGCAAAAAGTCACATGATTCCAACATCTCTAATTGTAGAGGCCCAGATGGTGTGAATCAAAACTAAAAGGTCATATAGGTATCACTTCTCTAGATTATGCTTGGTTTGGGTGCAGTAACAAAAGGTCATTTGATCTTGAAATTTCAAGTTGATAATGTCAATTAACCCAAACGTTGGGGAAATTCCTCAAATCCAAAGTAAACCACTAGGTGATTAAGTTCTCCTTCATTGATATTTTCTTAATCTATATAAGTATTCTTTATGTTTTCCATCTTTTATTGGTTTCATGAGTAGGGGTCCTTGTTGAGGGTTCATGAAGTCAGAAGAATTGATGTTGGAGAAATCAAGTATTAATATTGAAACATTGTTACTTTATTACCATCCACTTTATTCTTCATCTAAATTTTAAAATGACCTTCTTGATCTTCATCTAACTTTTGAAATGAATTTTTTTTATAATACTCTTTAAATTATAGATGATACTTAGTAAATTTAAAATGATCAAAATCATCTACAATGTATACATATACATAATGATGATTATCTAAACTTTTGACTGTTCACAACTGGGACCAACCTAGATCCATTTTC
>JASDQU010104446.1:0-11730 GCA_032191745.1 Picea mariana | reverse complement strand
TGGAATTCAATGTTTGTACAACGGATAAATTTGATTTTTTTTGTTGCATTAACTTTAGTGTTTGTACAATGGATAAATGTTACATGAAAAATATTTTCTCTCTATTTTTAAACAAATTATTAGATAAAATTGTATGGAAATCATTAGTTAAAGGGATCTAATAGTGATGTAACAATTAACTAATCTATTAGATGTCTGGGATCATGATCACATAAAATAATTAAAGGCAAAGCCTCACATGAGCTATGGATCACAAGCTCATAAAACTAGTATCACTAAGCAAAAAGTCACATGATTCCAACATCTCTAATTGTAGAGGCCCAGATGGTGTGAATCAAAACTAAAAGGTCATATAGGTATCACTTCTCTAGATTATGCTTGGTTTGGGTGCAGTAACAAAAGGTCATTTGATCTTGAAATTTCAAGTTGATAATGTCAATTAACCCAAACGTTGGGGAAATTCCTCAAATCCAAAGTAAACCACTAGGTGATTAAGTTCTCCTTCATTGATATTTTCTTAATCTATATAAGTATTCTTTATGTTTTCCATCTTTTATTGGTTTCATGAGTAGGGGTCCTTGTTGAGGGTTCATGAAGTCAGAAGAATTGATGTTGGAGAAATCAAGTATTAATATTGAAACATTGTTACTTTATTACCATCCACTTTATTCTTCATCTAAATTTTAAAATGACCTTCTTGATCTTCATCTAACTTTTGAAATGAATTTTTTTTATAATACTCTTTAAATTATAGATGATACTTAGTAAATTTAAAATGATCAAAATCATCTACAATGTATACATATACATAATGATGATTATCTAAACTTTTGACTGTTCACAACTGGGACCAACCTAGATCCATTTTCATTTCAAAGTGATCAAGCACTAAGAGGGATCAAATCCCTTGAGGCACAAAATAAATATTGGTAATGATGCACAAATGATAAACAATGAAGAATGAATGAGAGGAACTTGAATAAGATATTCGATATTAGCAATATTAGCTCCAGTTCATCAATACAATAGACTATGTATCTTTTATAGAAATTTCAAATGGTTATAAGATATAACTACTTCTTATTGAGAAGAGATGCAAGAGGTGGTTGAACGGTTATCTCAACAATAATCCAACAATAACTCAATGCCTAACAACTAGATATTATCACATAAGTAAAACTTATAATCTAACACCCCCTCTTAAGGCTTACTCCACTGAAAGCAACACAGATTGAGACAACTAAAATATAGAACCATACATTCTTGAGAGGTTTCGTCTAAATGAAAACAATTCTTGGACTAGTAAGACTCCTTCAATATGATCCCTATTCCATCAAAAGGTATAGTCTCCTAGCTATGATCCAAGTTTCCTAGCATCATTTGACATCATTTTCACTTGAAATGTCGTGTTATCCTTGTAAAGGTCTGATGCCAAACTTTCAGATCCCAAACTATTGAACAACAATATCCACATGCATGTCTCATAACCCCAATGAGGTCCAGTTTCTCCGATCCACCAATATCCTGGACTATTGAACAAATATATATATTCCATTGCATCCTTCACTGTCTTCTTCAAAGTGTAGATCTTCTTAAAATGTGAATTCTTCAACCATATATTCTCCATTGTCTTTATCCAGTGGATATTTAGTAAAAAGATTAAACTTGAAAGGTTGAATAATGAAGGGATCAAACTTTATTAGAGGCCACCTTTCTTTAACACTTTCTTACCCCAGGTTAAAACCAATGCTTATTGGATCTCTATATGATGAGAGACTATGAACATCATCTAGCCTAGTTGGCATCCTTTCCGAAAGACAATCTCCAGTCGATACTGCCCAATGATGTAGCTATAGCATAAGGATCATGACGAAGTAAAGATGATCGCAGATAGGATGCAACTAGAGGATCTAGCAAAGAAGAATTGTTTGTTCCAATCTTCCCAAGTGGCCCAACATCTTTGGATGATAGATCTAAACTTTGTCCTTGAAGTAGCATTGGAATTCTCTCGCTTGCTAATTTTTTTACCTTATACCTTACAATCAAACCATCAAGGTATGCACCCTTGTTTCTCCCATCCGCAAAGTTTTTAGTTGCAAACTTCTCAAGAATAACTACAAGTGTCACTTCAGGAAGCTCTTGCGTACTTGTAAGGAATTGAATGGCAATACCATATTGAGTAGCAAGACCTTGGATAAATATATGAAGCAAATGATTTGTAAGAGAAGTAGCTAGATATATGCTAGCTTAAAAGTGAACACTTATGTGCTTAGACCAAGTCTCTTTTATACCATCAATAGCATATAAAGAAGAATAATAAGATCAATCGAAAGAATAAGATTGACCCCCTTTCTTTATTAATTGTAACCGAAAGAATACATAGATTTCCATCACCCCAAATCCATTTCATTTCATTCAGACAACTCATAAGCTTTTGATGCTAATTGAATCGGCCTTCAAGGCCGCTTACTTCACAAGAGATACATAATTTCCAACACAAAATGACAACTCAACCTTGTTAAAAGATAATTGCTCCTGAAAATAACTAGTAATAAATGTAGTAGGTGAATATTCTGGATAAGTCTTAACCAGAACTTTCGTGAGAAGTCTTCTCGATAACTTTCGTGATAGTTGTGTGTAGATGGTTTGCAATATTTCTCTAGCTCTTAAAAATCTCTTAGAAACTGTGTATTTAAACACCTATTTGGTGAATCGATAAATAACAAAGTTCACATAGTTGTAGATCTCTAGCGTTTGATATATCAAGTATGTTTGTTAGTATATAGTTGAATTTGCAACCATTGCACTGCTATTTTTTCTTTCAAACCTCATGTTATCGTAGTACAAAGTGCTAAAACTATGTAGGAAAAGGAAGAAAAATTACTTCATATGGATCTGCCATAATTGGAACCTCCATAGGCTTGTTTTCTTGCACAACCAACATGAAATCTATCCCCTTTGAATCTCAAAAATGAAAATTCTCCATTGCACCTCTAATTCTTTCAAAATACCCTTGATCCTCTATTTTTAGCTAGGATAGTAATTTATTTGTGTCTTCTTTTCTATTCATGATTCATAGGGATTCACATTGTGACTGATAGGTATGACGACACTCCTTGAGGCAATCCTTCTCAATACAACCAACGGCCATTTCTCATTTGTCCAACAACATCAGATCTTCATGCTTTCATTGGCAAGCAGTTTGCTTCACGTGGTAGTGATCTTATTCTCTCGAACAACATACTATGTTCTTCAATTGGAGCCAGTGGTAAAAAAATTGGCTCTGATACCATATAAGAAATATCCATTATGATGCAAAAATGATAAACAATCAAGAATAAATGAGGAGAACTTAAAGAAGTTATTCAATATTAGTTTTGGTTCATCATTACAAAAATTTATGTCTCTTTTATAGAGATTGAAATTAGTTATATGTTCTAACAACTTCTTATTCTCTCTTTTATAGACATGGCAATTGGTTATAAGATCTAATTATTTCTTATTCTAGAGGAGGTGGTTGAGTCACTGTGTCAACCATCATCCAGCAATAACTCAATGTTTAACAACTTGATATTACTAAATAAGTGAGCCTTATAATCTAACACTTCAAGTTTTGCACTCTAAAAGGTTTCAATATACACTCTTCAAGTTTCAATATACACTTCAAGTTTTACACTCTAAAAGGTTTCAATATATTGGTTTGGTAACCTAAAACCACAATGTTAAAGATTTATGTTTGTTCAATAAATTCAATCACTCAATTTCCATTCATATTAATTGAATTTTCAAAAATCATAACTATGAGTTTGTGAACATATGGATATTAAGGTTTGGGCACTAAAATCCTATTACTCGTGGCAATATTTTGAAGTTCGCAGACCACCAAATCTGTTTTTATGATCTGCCACAGAAATATTGTTGGTATAAATATGCTTTGAATCATATTGTTTGAAATAATTTTGCTGCCCAATGCCTCTCTTTGAAATTATTTATCACAAGCCCGTGTGTCACCAAATTAACTTCTGAATTTCTTCCCATAGTTCCAGGCCTTTGATTTGTAATATTATTATGTTTATTATAGGGTTATGCTTATAACATTCAAACACTCTCTTAAGGGTTATGCTTATCGTGTTCTACAACTACAGCTTGCTGCTGTTAGCGTTCTTGATTTTTCAAGTGTTGCTTGGGTATTAGAAGGATAAACTTAGTGTACTAGTGCGAAGCTCTGGTAGCGCGCAGCTCCCAATATCCCTCAACCATGAAACACTGCCATGAAATCTTTGGGTTGCAATGATCTTTGAATTGAATTAACATATACAAATTTTATTGTTTCTAGCTATTTAAGAACACGGTTATCAATAGTTACTCTATTCCGATGATCTTTGACTGAAGTTAACATTTTTGTAGTCTCCCTTTCATGGCCAAAAGTTATAAATTCTATGTAATGCTCAGATTTTAAGAGAAATCAAATATGTTTATATATCACCATGGTACATTGTAAAATAATTACAGATTGGAAAAAGTTTATAAAAAAAAAAATGTACTCAATTCTCATATATGTCATGTCATTTTCAATTCTCATACATGTCATATTACTACTTGCAGGAATTGAAATGGGATGAGAGGAGATTATTTTTCACACCTACTAGAGTTAAATTTAATCAATTCTCATATATGTCATGTCATTTTCAATTCTCATACATGTCATATTACTACTTGCAGGAATTGAAATGGGATGAGAGGAGATTATTTTTCATTGAAATGGGATGAGAGGAGATTATTTTTCACACCTACTAGAGTTAAATTTAATTGACAAAGTTGAAACTGATTAAGATATTTTTTAGTTGATTAAGAATTTTTTGAAATTGGATGAGAGGAGATTATTTCTAGAGTTAAACTTAATTGGATAAGTTGAAATTTGATTAGGAACTCTTTATAATCGATTAAAATTTTTCTGAAATTAGATGAGAGGAGATTATTTCTCCCAAACTACCTTGTTAAAATATAATTACTCTCCAAAATAACTAGTAATCAATGTAGTAGATGAGTTGTCGACATATTCCAGATAAATATTAATCAGAACTTTTGAGTCATTTTAGATAAGTCTTCTCTAGAACTTTTGTGACATTTCAGTGTAGATGATTCTCAAAGTGCCTTTCAAGAAAAAACCAGGTATAAATAAACTTGTTTAGTGGATCGATTGATATAGAGAAGTTCAGTGAGTTGTAGCTCTCATTTGGATTGATATTTTGTGTATGTTTTGTATGTGTTATCATTCAGCTAAAGCTGTAATACTTTTTGTGATCCGGATTATTTTCGGCACGAAATGAGATCGGAGATATAATAAATAAATGCATAGAGATATCGTAGATATTCGATAATATAACATAAATGTGTCAAAGATGCTACCATAGACACAGATATACAGTAATACACGATTTCTATTAATGAAATAAATGTACAGAGACTGTAAAAATACAGAGTGAAAGACTCGCTAGAATGGTGGCAGCTTATCTCTGAGAAGAGATGTGACGGCTACTCGCATTAGCAAGAAGATGATTACAATGAGGCTTTGAAGGCCTTTTTACAATAAACGGGAATGCCAAAAACCCTAGACATCCAAAAACCTAACCCTAGGAGATGAAGCGCCAAAATTCATGTGGGCCATGTTTGGGTAAGTGAGTACATCAACTTCCTGGGGTCGTAACTTTTGCATACGATCTTCGTTTTAGGCGTGTGATAGCTCGTTGGAAAGGTATTGTCAAGGAGATTCATTTTGGGGGCTCAATTATGCTTTCAACTATCATTGAGGAGCTCGATCTCGAAAAATATTCATTTGAGCCCTCAAAATGGCCCCGAAAGTTAAAAACTGTTAAAAATAGTAAATTGTCAGAAAATTGTTTTGAGCCAGTCGGAAAAGGTGGGTGGCCACCGATATCCACCTGGATCAATCCTCCCTCCTTAGGAAACAATGGTATCCATTGCGTTGAGTTCCCGGGGGAGAGGGAAAAGCGTTTGTTGAATCTGTATCTTGGTGAGTTGCTTGCCTTGTTGGAGACGTCACGTTGCTCAGTTTGTGGAAGTTTGTCATGAACCTAATGAGGCTGAGGCCATTCAAAAAGTTGGGCTACATGAGAGGACGATGCGCAGAAGGAATCTTTGCGCTTTGTTGCAAATTTGTTGACTTGCTTCTGTTTGATAGAAGGTGCTTGGGGCGAGGCTATAGTGGTTGCAATGTCCTTCTATTCTCCTTTTGAGCAGATTGTGAAGAAGCTAAATTTTGCAGTATGAGATACTACCGTGTGGCACTTTTTTGGTGGAACAGTAGTTGGAACTACCTCTGGTGTTCTGTAGAGATGACCTCCCAGAGAAACAATGACACTGTGGGGTCGAGACTCATAAACAACATGGCGCTTCCACATATATGGTTGGCCCAAGAGAACATTGCAGACATCCAGTGGGGCAACATCACATAATACCTCATCCTTGAAGGGTTGGATGTTGTATGACAATCAACATTGTTGGCTGACACAGAGATCTCGTCCTTGGCAAAGCCACCCGATGTTGCATGGTTGCGGGTGTGGTGTTGTCGAAAATCCCAACTGTTTGACGACCTCTGATGAGATGAGGTTCTTCTGACTTATTCTATCAACAATAAAATGCAGTGGGGTCCCCTTCACCCACATCTGTGAATGAAAAAGGCGATCCCCCTCTTCAGGATCTGTTGGTTCTTCTGGTTGAATTGTTGTGGTTGCGACAATAATAGTGGGGTCCACGTCAATGATCTGTCCTTTACCATTATTTTCATAATCAGATTCTGAATCAGGGTTCGGCTCTTTGTCTTTGATCTCGACCACCAATGACTGTTTTGAGCGACATTCATCGGTGTTGTGCCAAGGGATTTTGTGGAACTCGCACCATTTTTCGGTGTCCTTCTTTGTCTTCCCGTGACCCTTCTTTTCCTGTGTCTTGGGCTAGTTTTGAGGAGATTGTTTGTTAGGGTCGTCTTTGTCATACTTCGTTTGTTGCGGATTTGTAGACCTGAACTTCTGTTTATTCTGGTGCTTAAATTTCTGCTCGATTTTAACAGCATATCGATAAGCAGCACTGAGTGATGAGATGTCCATAAAATCCATTTCAGTCTGGATGTATCTGTGTAGAGCCCCACGGTATTTCAGAACCAAATGTAACTCGGAGTCTTTGATACCCAGCTTGGTGTGCAAGGTATGGAAGGTATTGGTGGACTCTGGAACTGCTTGGCCCCTCTCTTGCCGCAGTGTGGTCCATCTCATGTACCGGTCCTCATAGTTTCCAACATGGTAATATTGTTCCTTTACCGCATCCACACAAAAATCCCAAGTGGGATCGGCCCCGTATATTCCAGACTCCTCTGTGAAAATTTTCTCCCAGTAAGTTTCCCACCAATGTTTGACATGAGGGAGAGCTTTAAGGAGTGCGAAGGTGATATTTTCTTTGTAGGAAAAATTGTGAATAGAGAAATAACTTATAGCAGAGTTAACCATTTTTCTAGGGCTTCTGCATCTATCTGTCCTTCAAATACAGGAATATCAAAATTAACTTGTACCTTGAAAGGCGAGGTGCCTCCAAAGTGGTCGCTTGATGAAGATGTGCATGATGTNCGAGGTGCCTCCAAAGTGGTCGCTTGATGAAGATGTGCCTGATGTTATCGACAGGCGTTTAAGGATGTGGGAAAAATTCTCCATCATTTCGTCCCTCTGTCACGTGAGAGCTTTCTCAAGCAACAGATTGATATGATCGTTTGCTCCGTCGTTTTTCTTTTCTTCCGCCATTGAGAGTTTCTTGGGTGTGCAAGAGCGACTGTCTTCAAGAGAGACAAGCTCGAGACCCAACTTGCTATACTCGGACCTTGTCGGGGACATGCACTGAAAAAATGATCAAGAGCAGCCTGCTCTGATACCACTGATCCGGATTATTTTCGACACAAAATGAGATCGGAGATATAATAAAGAAATGCACAAAGATATCGCAGATATTCGATAATATAACAGAAATGTATCAAAGATCCAACCATAAACACAGATATACAGTAATACATGATCTCTATTAATGAAAGAAATGTACAGACAGTGTAAAAATACAGAGTGAAAGACTCGCTAGAATGGTGGCAGCTTATCTCTGAGAAGAGATGTGACGGTTACTCGCATTCGCAAGAAGATGATTACAATGAGGCTCTGAAGGCCTTTTTACAATAAACGGGAATGCCAAAAACCCTAGACATCCAAAAACCTAACTCTAGGAGATGAAGCACCAAAAGTCATGTGGGCCCCGTTTGGATAAGTGAGTACATCAACTTCCCAGGGTCGTAACTTTTGCATACGATCTTCGTTTTAGGCGTGTGATAGCTCGTTGGAAAGGTATTGTCGAGGAGATTCATTTTGGGGGATCAATTATTCTTTTTTTAATAATTAAAAACCTTGATCTCAAAAAATCTTCATTTGGGCCCTCAAAATGGCCCCGAAAGTTAAAAACTGCTAAAAATAGTAAATTGCCAAAATTGCCAGAAAACTATTTTGAGCCAGTCGAAAAAGGTGGGTGGCCACCATTATCCACCTGGATCACTCTGCCACCCAACCTTCATTTGGTATCATATCCATAAGGTTGAGGGTCGTAAGGTAGTTATATTCAAACATCTGTTGTTTCTATGATCTGTGTGTGTGTTGAGTAGAGATCGCCCACTAGTGAAGTCAGATTAGTGTGGGGATCGTTGTGTAGAGGAGATAGAGTCGCTTGTGCATTGTGTCGAGTTTTTCTGATTCATGATTGAGTTCTCCTATGGGAGAGTTTGTTGGCCAGAGGGAATTTCTTGCTCGGGGTCGTTGTAGGGGAGCTATTGAGTTGTGAAGGGAAGTTGTGGGGTTGTTGGGCCTTTTCTGTGAGACCATGAAGGATATTTTAGTCTATCCCTATAAGAGCACGTGTGTCAGCTACTGAAGGGGTCTATTCCAACTCACATGCTTAAGGAAGGAGTCGTTTGGTTGAAGAGATTTGTTGCTACAAATCCTATCCGTCGCTGAAGGAGTCGGGAGTAGAGGGTTCCAATCGGAGGAGAACGTGTGTTTCATGTGCATTAAGAGGAGGTCATGGAACCAGAGAGGACACTGTGGATTAGTTTTTCAAGGGGCCAAAAGAACCGTAGAACAGTCGTTCGTTGAAGAGAGCAACTGGAAGGTCGTGAACACAGAACCTCGTGGTAAAGATTAATCAATTCATAAGAGCATAAAATTTCCCCGGTAATAATTTAGTTGATGAGATCTGTATAACAACCAGTACATTGGTTTTTGAGGAATTCAAGAGCACGATGAAGGTTGTAGCCATCAAAGTCTGCATACTTTTTCTCTAAAATCAAAGTTGTAGATCCAGATTAGCATGGGAACATTTTTGTTATTTGTGAACTTATTTATATATAAAAGGGAAAATCCGCACATGTAATGCCTTATTTTAAAGAGTTGTAAGTTAAAATTGGTTTAAACGAGACAAAATTATAAAAGGGGATCATTTTTCCATTCATCTCAAGGAAAAGAGGTTTCCTTGTAATTGTGTAAGTGTTGCACTTTTTGTATTTAAGTTAGTAAATTTTTTTTTGTTGTGGTTGAGTCAAAGTATCAAGATAAAGTGGAACACATTGAGGTGCATGCTCCGTGGTACCAGACACCTCTATCATTTTTGAAGTGTGAAAGACTGGTGCTAGATTTTCTGGGAGTTGTAGCTTTTTCTTAGAATGTGCAGAAGTTGTGGTTAAATAGTTTCTCTCTCGTCTACAAACTAGTACCCTACATTGTTGCGTATGTCAGTATTAATCATTGTTGTTGTGAACCCATGGATATATTCAAAGGTTATTATGCTCTTCTGAGATTCTATGGTAAAAATTATGATACTTGGGTGATTAAGATGAGAACTAGACTATGTATGGATTATTTATGGGATATTGTGCTAAACAAGTTTGAAGAGCTCTCAAATCAAGAATCCATGATTTAAGATCAAAAGGATCAACTCATAGCAAATAAGAAGAATGATGCAACAACATTATCTATCAAGGCTTGGATGATAACATTCTTCCCAAAATTGCAACAACAAAGTCCAAAGAAGCCTGGGATATTTTGGAGATGGAATAGAGTGAAAGGGAGACCAACACTGATGAACATCAAGCTAAGTCACAAAATGTTGTAGTTGTTGATGGAGTGACTCTTGTAACAAAAGAAGTAGAGGAATTTGACATTGCAGAAATAATTGGAGAAGTTGTTGAAGAACTCACTGAAGTAGAAGAAGATAAATAAGACATAAAGTATGCATTTGTTGAAAAATTTTCACGAGATGAAGAGGATGAAAGTGAAGCCCATTGTGTAGATATGCATGTGGATGATGAAATTAAAGGTGAAGGTGAAAGTGAAATTACCTTCGCGATAGTAGCAAAATGTGAGAATAATCTAGCAATAGAAACTATTGAAGACATGGATGCAGATATAGTGAATGTTGAATTTTATGCTAAGTTAGAATTTGTTGATGAATGGATTGGAAAGCCCAAGTATGAAAGTGAGTATGGAAAATATACCATAAGTGCAGTAGAAGAAGGAACATAAAAAATGAAACCAATCATTGAAGGTGTTGAAGTTGTTGTGGCATTGGAAAATGAAATGAAAAAAAATGAAGATGTTCTTAATATGCGGAAGAAGAACCAGATGAAAAAGGCAAAGAAGATGAGGAAATATTGAAGAAAACGATCAGAGTAATGTTGAAGTTGAAGAAGAAGAAAAGATATGCAGAATATAAAGTTTGGAGCAAAAGAAGGAAAGAAAACTTGTAGAGCATAAGACAAGCTACACCAATATGCAAAAGTAAGGATGTAAAACAAGTTTTGGGTTGATATCAAAGTGATTGTAATCCTCGCTGAGACTTAGACTAGTAGACCAACATATTATGAATTTTGTAAGCCTATAGAGGCATTGTCGATTGTCAAAGTTGTAATGGTTAGTATTGTTAGTGATCGTAATTAAGGGGGGGTGTTAAAAGATAATTACTACCCAAAATAACTAGTAATAAATGTAGTAGGTGAGTTGCTGACATATTCCAAATAAGTCTTAACCAGGAACTTTCGAGACATTCTAGATATTTTAGATAAGTCTTCTCCAAAACTTTCTTGACATTTTCGTGTAAATGATTCTCAAAGCACCTTATAAACCTGTATAGTTGATCAAAACATGTTTAGTGGATCAATTGATATAGAGAAGTTCACATAGTTGTAGCTCTCATTTGGATTGATATTTTGTGTATGTTTTGTATATGTTATCATATAGTTAAAACTATAATAAGTCTTGACATTTTTGTGTAAATGATTCTCAAAGGCCTTTTGATAAGAAACCATGTATAAATAAACGTGGATCAATTGATATAGAGAAGTTAACATAGTTGTAGCTTTCATTTGGATTGATATTTTGTGTATGTTTTGTATATGTTATCATATAGTTAAAACTATAATACTCTCCGCACCCAATCCAAAAAAACTTAATTAACAAAGTTGAAACTTAATTGAGAATTCTTTGCAGGTGATTAAGAATTTTCATTAATAAATATATAATAAGTGGAGATAACTAAATTGAAAAAATATATTTAATTTTTAATTTTTATTATATATATATATATATATATATATATATATATATATATATATATATATATATATATATATATTTT
>JASDQU010104445.1:134707-148802 GCA_032191745.1 Picea mariana | reverse complement strand
CACTTATCTTATTAGAGTTTCTCTGATCTTGATTTTTGACCACAAACTAGCATTTGGATATTCTATTCTCAAAAAGCACTATGTAAGAAATAACCAAAAAGAACAAAAAAATGGAAGCACGGTTGAAGAAAAATACCATTCTGTCGTAAATTATAAAAAAGAAAAGAAAAAAAGAACTTAGTGGGAGAAATATTACTCTGCTACAAAATTGAAGACAATCACTCAATTGTTGTACAATTTAAAGGACAAACAACAACAAACACTATCTTTAGGAAAATCAAAAGCTACTATTCATTTGAGTTGAATCCATCACTGTGGTTTGACATGAGGTGTTGCGCATAAGTACCAACACGAGAATAAGTCCTTTCCAGAGCAAGAGATAAGTCTTTTTCATAAATATACTTTGAGGACAAAGCATTTTAAAGGGAATGACAATGCAGTGAACATGATATATATAACAACAACAACAACAATAAAATAATAATTAATGAAGTGACACATCATAATTGAGGGACATTACCATTCAACCAATGTGACCTGTCAATGTGTTAGATATTGTAATGTCTATTTCATTAGTAATAAATGTATTAAGTAATAATGTCATATCATAAAGTGGAAATAAGTCCAATGCAATAAATGATATTAATGCTAAATATAATTATGAAATTAGGTGAGTAGTACCTAACGGGAATAAGACTTAGATATATATACAACATTACTTTATGTAATTGAATACACATTTATATAATGCATTTCTCATTCAAACTCTCTTGTTTGTTTCTTGTATATTCTCCACAACATAGTTTAACATGGTATTAGAGCCACGATGATTATGGCCCAGGGAAACTTCAAAGATAGTGTCAAGACAAAGTTTGGCACACACAAGCTTGCAGAAAGAGACATAATTGTAGAGGCAAAGAAGGAAATAAAACCATTCAAGAGACATCTGTATGGCCAATAAGAAGAATTGTACAACCATTTATCTATGGAAGTAAATCTGTATGATAGCGAATTAAATTTAAGGTGTACAATGTATGTACATAGTTTGTACGACAATGCTTAGAAATTGTACATACCATCATTCAATTAAATATGTATAATGACAACTCAATTCCATAAATCATACAATGGATGAATTGAATCGGACAACTGCATCGAATTTGTATGACAGTGGCTCAATTTCAATTTCATAAATTGTATGGCGGTTGAATTGAATGATACAACGGTTGCATCAAATCCGTATGGTGATGACGAATCAACAATTACTCATAAATTGTATGGACAACAAACACAATACAACAACTAAAAAAGTTTTGTACAATGGCTCCAATTAATTGTACGAGTGAATCATAAGAGATAAATTAAAATTAGACTCATACAAAAATTTGTGAATAGTTTGTATGAAAAACACAAAAGTCTATGGACGACAAAGGTACCAATTTCACATTCTATGTTTAAATCCTTATTTTTTTTTTAAAGTGCATGGATGTCAACGAATTTTAAATCTGAGTTTTTAAGGAGTCATAAATTTTTTAAAGGAAGCAAGCATAAGGGTTTGTTATTTTTTTAAGGAGTTATAAGTTTTTTTCAAAGGGTTTTTTTTTTTTTTTGATGCTGGCGGAATTGACAACTGGGCCGGTCTTGTACTCGCGTGACACGGGGTCGATTCCGACCGCTACCACTATAACCTCTAGGTGCCATACGTATGCCCCTTCCGCAGGCACGGGTAAGTCGGGGGGATTTGAACTTGGAACCTCATCGTACNGTACTCGCGTGACACGGGGTCGATTCCGACCGCTACCACTATAACCTCCAGGTGCCATACGTATGCCCCTTCCGCAGGCACGGGTAAGTCGGGGGGATTTGAACTTGGAACCTCATCGTACATAACACGCTATATCACGGCACTTGCCAATTGAGCTGCCCCCCGGGGGCTTTTTCAAAGGGTTTTTTATTAGAGTTATAAGCATAATTTTATTTTATTTTTCTTTTTATAGTAAGGAAATATAGCCAGTATTAATAATTTCATGATGCCCTAGTTTCATAAATTAAATGGTAAAAATTTTCCTACCTAGAAAAAATGGAGCAAAGTTTGTCTTACCATTGTCTTTGGGAAATCATTATGGGAACAACACTAAAACTAGATCCCATGTTTAATGACTATAAGAGGAAAAATAAAAATGCATTACTTATTCTTACCTTTTCTTTGGAGTATGATAATATTTATCACATTCATGGTATTACCACTGTTGTCAAGGTTTGGATGAAGTTAAAGAATTTGTATGAAATTTCAAATGAACTTCGAATTTTATTGTTGAGAAACAAATTAACCAGTTTGAAGATGGTAGCATTATATTCCATTAAAGATCATGTTTATAAGTTTCAAGAACTGAAAAATGAATTATCAACGATTGACATAGACAATACATATAATGAATTCACAACCATTTGTTTAGTAGCCTACTTGATGAATATCAACATTTTATAACTTCATTTTGTATCTCTTCTTGAGATGAAACTCCCACGTTTGAAAAAACCATAGGCCTATTACTCTAGGAACAATAGAGACTCAAGAAAAATGAATTTGCACAAGATAAAGATTTTACAAGAAGACACAGAGGAAGAGGTCGCGACAAAGGTCATCGAGGAGGAAGGTACAATTGGCATCAAAATTGGAGGCCAAATTCTTCAAATCAGATAGGTACTTCTCAAAGTTCTAATCATTGCAATTATTGTAACATGAGTAATTATAATGAAGAAGAGTGTTATCTGAAACAAATACACGAGGCTCACATGAATAGAGGTAGAGGACATCATAGAGGAAGAAGTACATGGGGTAGGCATCAAAGTCATTTTGTAGAAAGTAGTACAATTGTTTCATAAGAACCTACCATTGATTATTTGTTTATAGCTTCTCATAATGGCATCTCTACTTCTCAATGTGTTTGGTACATTGATTCAGGAGCGTTGAAAATGAAAGTGATCAATGCATTAAGGTGTTCAAGGGTGAAAAAGGAGGTGAGTATGAATCACATGCATTTTGTGTTTTTTTCTCTAATCATTGTATTAAAAGACAAACTTGTCTTGCCAAAACACCACAACATAATGGGGTAGCGAACATGAAGAATCTAACAATAATGAAGATGGCTAGGTGCATTGCCAAAAGGGTGCCATCTTAGTGATCAATTATGGGATGAAGCAATTCAAACAATAGTAAGTTTGTTAAATCGTAGTTCGACAAATGCAGTTCGTGGAAGGACCCCTTATGAAACTTGGTTAGGAAGGAATTCAAAGGTAACTAATTTCAAAGTTTTTGGTTCTTTGACATATGCACATGTTCTAGATTTAGATAGACATAAGTTGGAGGCTAAAAGTTGAAAATGCATATTTATTGGGTATTGCACTGAATCAAATGCATACAATTTATATGATCCAATGAGTATAAATGTTATTATTAGTAGAGATATAATTTTTGATGAAAGACTCCCACATGTGCATACATTAGAATGGAATGGTGATGTTTTGTAGAGTGATAAGGAAGAGAATGAATTCAAAATTCATGTTACATATAGGAGGCGTAAAAGATAAGAGGACATATAAACATAGGAAGAAAAAGTAGAGTTGGAGTTGGAAGAGCAATATGGGAGTTAGTCTTTGGACAATGAAATTCAATCTCATATAATACCAAAATGGTTCTATTGAACTCTTCAAGATGCAAATCCAGATGACATATGACAAAGAGAGAAAATAACAAGTTTAAAATAATCACAAGTAAATATTGTTGGGTATGTGTTATTCGGGCCGACATATTTTCTCCGGGCCGACATATTTCCGGGACAACATATTTCCGGGACGACATATTACCGGGACGACATATTTCCGGGACCACATGATATTAGGTGGTTTTCGGCACATGGTTTTTTGCCGATGGTTTTCTAGTTCCGGTTAAGGAATTAGGGTTTTGGACTAATCCAGGTCATTGGGTTAGGGTTTTGGATGCCGCTGGCTCCTATATGTATATTGTATTGTAAACAATGTAAAACAATGTATGAATATAATATATGCTGGTTTTCCCGGTTTGGGTTTCCAGGTGAAAAATCTCTGTGTAATGTTTGTATTTGCCATTGTATCTTTTCTGTTCTTTTCTGAATATCGGTTTGCAGTAGATATTGTACAAGGTTAGAATTTACAAATCTTTCTTTGGTGAGTGAAGTTGTGTAGTATTATGATCTAGTTTATTTTGATGAAGAAAATATAAAACAAAAATGGAGAGATGCAATGCAAGTAGAATATGATGCTTTGATGACAAACAACACTTGGAAGTTAGTTGAATTACCCCCAGCTAAGAAACCAATAAGTTGTAAATAGATATATCACACAAAGTTCAAATTAGATGGTTCTATTGATAAATATAAAACCAAGTTAGTTGCAAAAGGATATGCACAAAAACAAGGAATAAATTATGAGAAAATGTTTGCTCCTACTACAAAATTAATCACAATTAGAATGTTCTTAGCTATTGCAACATAGTTTGGATGGTAGGTATACCAAACGAATGCAAAAAGTGCATTTCTAAATGGGGATTTGCAAGAAGAAGTGTATATGGAACAACTTGAAGGATTTGTAGGTGAAAGGAAATAGGGTTAGGATGTAAGTTGGTGAAGGCCTTGTAGGGATTAAAACAAGCCTCTTGAGCATGGTATGAAAACATTAATAGGTACCTTGAATCAAGAAGTTTCAAGATAAGTGATTATGATCCTAACTTGTATATCAAAGGAAAAGGTGAATATATTATCATTGTGGTTGTATATGTTGATGACTTAATAATTACAGGTAGCAATGATGGCTTGATTCAACAAGAAAAAATAGCCTTTGCAAATCATTTGATATGAATAACTTTGGATTATTACATTATTGTTTGGAAATTGAAGCTTCGTAACAATCAAACATGTTTTCATCTAAAAAACAAAGTATGCTTCATAATTGTTGGAAAAGTTTATAATGGAAGATTGCAATATTTTGAAAGATGATGAATCTGAGGTAGTTAATGAATTTCTTTATCGTCAACTTGTAGGAAGATTTATTTATTTGACAACAATTAGACCATACATAAATTTTTTATTTGGAATGTTATCAAGGGTTTTAAACCGTTTGATCCAAATTGGATCCTCGTCAAAATGTCTTTGTAAACTTTGTTTTAAGTGTTTAATTGTTTTTTTTGGCAAAGTCAAGGAAATGTCAAAAAATTCCCTTGGAAGTTAAAACAAGCAATTGTGATAGTTGGCCTTCTAAGGAGGCCCATTAAAAATGAATGCTATGATGAAGAAAAACATGGAATCGAACAAAGAGGAGGAAATGAAGAAGGGGAATAACATAGATGAGAGCTCAAAGAAGCAATATGTTTGATGATCAAAGGAGAAGAAGACATTGAATCCATCCCACAACGAGTGAAGATTGTTGTTGAGCGAGCCATGGGAATTTGCAAATGCCCTATTAGTGAATAAAAATACACAAAATCTGTGTATAGTTCACCCTTTTGTAATCAATTTCCTACTTAATAAAATCCCCAATCAATCTGGTTTTCCCATTTGGGTTCTAGGGTAATCTCTGTTGCTATGGTGTGCTTAAATGTCGTGTGAGACTAGACACTTTATTTTGTGGTGGTTCTCTTCATTATTCTAATTGCATCGTGGAACATGATGATGTGAATAAGGAGTAGCGCTCACCTTTGAGTCTCTGCTTGAACATTGCATATATTTGTGTTTGCAATTGGGTAGAGTGTGGTTGAATACATCCAAATATGTAGCAGCTTGAATGTTGGGCATGAATTTTGTTTGAATAGATTTGAATTTTTGTGTAATAACTTGCAAGTTGCAGAGGTTATTATTATTTTCAAGTTTCAAATTTGACTTGTTCTTGTCATGACAAAGTTTTAGCGCTATGAATTCCACGTCAGAAAATAAAGTGCATTATTTAATTTAACACTATGGAAATTGCAGAGTTTTAATTGTTATGTTAGTTCAATCAAATAACATAGTTTGATAATTTGCTAAAGCACACACATATATTTGAATGGGTGATGTGTTTGAATTAGAATGCATTGAAATATGTATAGCAGAGTTGCAACGTGAAATTTGAACTCATCATTGATAGAGCAAGTAAACAAAATCCTCGAGCCCAAATTTGAGTAGGAGTGCCCATTCAAGCATATATAATAAGATTTGTTTTGGTAGAAGATCTGTGTTGATGAAACGAATAGGCCATAGGCCCACCATTTATGGATAATAAGGTATCAAATAAGGTTTGTTAAATACATTGAAGCAACGACCATGGGAAAAACGTTGAATATAGAGAAGTTGGAAGAGTTGAGAGACTTCAATAGGTAGATCCAAGATGATAGCCGATATTGGAGGCAGAAAGTGGATGAGTTGGAAAAATAAATTTCCAAACGCCAGGAATCCTTCACCACCATGAGGGAAGAATTAAATAGGAGTAGATTGCAACTCTTGCAATTGGGGGGGAAAATTCACTTAGTTGGATAATTGGCTAGAGAAGAGGCTCACTGAAGTGGTTTCTCAACTATACCAGGATTTGACAGTGAACGAAAAGGAATTGAAGAAACTACAAGCAACTATATAAGAGACCAAACAAGATCCTTCTATTATCACTGCAGAAGTTAACACCATGATGAAGTCAATCATGGTAAACTCACCTTCTAAGACCACTCCTCAAGAGACCTTCGATGACTTTGAAAAGCACACTAGAAGCATCAATTCCAAGTTCACGAGGAAAATGGCCTATGATGGCCAAGGGATAGGTAAGGAAGGATGAATGATTTTGATACCCATTATATCTCAACAAAGACCCAAGCATGCTGGCATACAATTCAATGAACATGAAGCCAACACAAGTCCAACTTAAACCACCTTCATCAAGGGAAGAGGAACTTGAAAATAAGCCATTCCCATGGAGAAAAAGGAAGTTGGAAAAGAAGTGTGCAACAAGCCATTGAAATATGCTTGTAGAGGCTTGGAAGAGGGTAGCAAAGAGATGATTCTTCCATTTATATATGCTCCAAATTTTGGGGGACCAAGCAACTAAGTTGGTAAGCATCATCACAAACTGAAAATGTATGGCATATTAATTTTGGTTTGTTTCTATTGCAAGAAAAATAATAATGAATCTAGCAATCATCGACACTTTGGAAGGCCAAGTAGTCCATGCAAGAACTATTTCCAATACTATAGATTGTGTTAGATAACCAATCCTTAGGGATTGAGGTACATTGTAAATATATTTGTAAATATTAAGCTAGGAGAAATATGAAGAGTCATAGTTGAATAGAAAGAGTAATTTGGATCTCTTGGAAGATGAAACTAACGCTCGCTTCCTCTTGTATATATGGATGATATGAGTTAATGAAAATCATTCATCCATGTAATTTTTTATTCCCTCTGCCCATCCCTGACCTGACAGAGACATCAAAGCTAGTTAATTTCAATTCCATGATTCTCTCCCATGTGCAGAAACATCCCAAGTTTCGTGTCAGATATGAGGTATCTCCTATCTATATATTCTATCTCTCTACATTACCTCTTCTTCCACTCTAATCCAACATTACTTTTCTTGTGCTCTCCATCTCTTGGCGTAATGTATTCCATCTCCCACCTAAGATTCCATGGAGGATCCTGTCGAGCACATGATGTCTGATTTGGATGGAGTTGTTCCAGGGGGAGCCATGTGAGAGCTCAAGATCTCCCCACTCCTTCAACATTCCACATTTTTTTCTATTCGAAAAGAAAACCCAATGATCTTAAAACCCTAGTCATATCGATGATTTGTTTGGTGTAAAAATATATTTGGGCCAATGAAGTTCAGAGGAGGGATTTCTACCACTCAAACCCTTCATTGATATTTCGATAAACTCTCAATAATATGTCTCATTTCGATAGATCAGAACCTACACATATCAAAGAAAATTATTCTTTGTTGGTTCTCAAAATCACTTTTTGTACAACTACATATGATATCTATCCATTGTTTGATCGATATGGGAAGGTTGTGGACATATTTATCCCAAGGGATAATATGATCGATGATTCTAGAGGATTTTCTTTTGTTCACTACAAATATGATGATGAGGCTGAGAAGGAAAGGCTCGATGGAAGAAACTTTAATTGAAGGGATATTATTGTGCAGTTTGCAAAGTACAAACCGAATGTAGAATCAATTCATAAAGGAAGGATAACATCAAAGCCTCCTAGATCAAGGATATATAGAAGTCATAGTCCTCGACTTACAAGAAGGGCCATTGATAATTATAGGCCTCAAAATTATAGGAGGTAGAGTAGGAGCCATGATAGAAATGGGCATCATAGATATCAATAGAGAGAGTGAGAAACCACATTGTGAGTCCTTCCTACAACAATAGTAGGAGCCGAAGTAGGAATGCAACAAATGATGAGAGAAGAAAAAGACCTCAGAGTCATTATATAGATAGTGTTGATGTTTGTGGTAGCATAATACATGTTCTTCCACATTTGCTTGTGTCTAGCATGTGGAAGTCGTCAAAATCCCAACGTGAGTCTACTTTAGTTAAAATGAATTAATTAAAGTAAATGTGTTTTTATTAGTCATTGATTTATTTAAGGAACATTCTTAGCATGCAACATGTAATCTAAATCTTAAGTGAGTGTGAGAAGTAATCTCAATCGTAGATCACTTTGGAGATTAGAAATAGATTGTAACTCATGATTATAAAAACAAGGTTGGGGTAAAGGAGAAATCACTTTTGATGAGAGGTCAAGGTCGAGAGACTTGTGTTGAGGGAGTCGTCATAGTCAAGACTTGTGTGAGATACACTTGTGAGAGACTTTGGTGAGAGATCAAGGTCGAGACTTTTGGTGAGAAGCGAAGGTCGAGGATAGAAAAGAAGGACTTTTGCTAGTGTGAGGAGTGTAGGAGTAAATAAGTATTTTTTCTTACACTAGAGTGGGGAGATATCATAGGTTGGGAGTTGGCACAGGGGCAGACCTAGGGTTCAATGCTCGAGAGAATACCAACAAATCCCTAACTACCGACCCTTTCGGCAACACCTGCGAAGCAGGTGAAGTCTCACCTGAGGTAGAGGCAGGGGTGGTTGCAGGACTCAAGTGTCTGCAACCTAAGATGGGACATAGATCTGTGATTATATTGCTTACAAAGCACTTAGCATCGATCATTCATCAATATTAAACCCTTATTACACTTCACAGAGGACACAGAGAATCGCAACATTCACTTAGATGTAAGGTAATTTAGCACTTAGAAACAATAAAATAGGTCAGATATAGTAAAGTAGCACTAAACATATTCACATATATCAGATCTACTATTCACATACTTCTACAAAGCATAAATAGATCTATCTCAATACATCAAAGCACTTAGCAAAAACAAAGATAAACACATCAAGTCGGAGCACAGAGCATAACATGCAGATTTACGTGGTTCACCCCCACCCTGGGGCTACATCCACCAAATCTTCTTCTTTATTAGCTTCCGTCAATCAGGTTACAACACAGAGCTATCAAACCCTACTTCACACAAGACAAAAGATCTGCGCAACTCGCTAGATGCTTCTTCCTTGCGTTACAACACCTAGCTTTCTATAACAACCTCATAGTATCTTGCACTTAGCCTTGCAAGCCTTACACAGTTCACACAAAGCACTTATACAACATCACATAGATGTACTACTAATTGCACTAAGAAATCACATCTCTCTCTATATATGTTCTTACATTGCGTATCCTTCTATTTATACATGCAAAAGTGGGCGTAAACGTGGGTAAACCCACGGGCCGACACCCTTTTCCCATTACATTATCCCAAAACCCTAAAAAGGGGTCCAATCAAAGCTACGATCTCGTGGTCTTCACTTCGTCTGGCACTTCATCCTCAACAGGCTGTCGAAGTCACAAAAATTGTCAATTATGACCAAGTACTTCCCAAAACTTGGTCAAGGGCCAACAAGCCCCAAACACTCACCTGTCACTCGTCCCAAATCAATATGGTCTGATCAATTCCACCTCGAATGCCTCGAGCTTGGCTCGAGCTGCTTCGACCTGCTGCAGTGCGACAACCTCTTGCTCAGTGAGCTCCTGGATTACTGCGTCATTTACCGTCCCTTCTAGGCGTTGTTCAACTGTGATGGAAACTTGTTCTAGTTCGACTCCCTAGCTTTCAATTTCAGTGAATAGTTGGCATGCTCAATTTTAGTGAATAGTTGGCATGCCTTCTCTTGCACTGGTTGAAGTCGTTGAGAGACTTCCATCACTTTACTCTGAAGCGTGTGTACTTGTTGCTGGGATGTGCGTTGCTCTGGAAACCTTTTCATTCTCTCGACTCGTGACAAGGCCTTCAACTGTGCTTGTAACGTGTCTGCCTGCTGCTTTGCTTCCTAGAGCTATGCCTCTAATGCCTACAACTCTGGATTATTTGTGAGGTTCTCATAATTCTGGGCGCTCCTAGCGCTCAACTGCTTGCATTCCAAGGAAAAGGTTTTTAACCGACCAAATGCACTGCGGGCAGTTGCCTCTCTTAGATATTTTACTTCTTAAGGAGTCTCAGGCATGGTAAAAAGTTCCAGATCTGCGATGCACTGCTGAAGTTGCTGGATTACTTCTTCAAGTTGTGCCACTTGTTGTGGGATACATTCTTCAATCTTTACTTCTTTGAGCGTCACATAGCGAAGTGCTTTGTGAGCTCTTTTCTGTACTTCAAGTTGCTCTGCTAGCAACTAGTCCTTGCTCTGTTGTAACTCTTCTTTTTCTTCATACCACTTCGCGTGTAGGGAAATCTTTTCCCGTTCTGCCTTACTCTGTTGTTCTACAAGTGCGCTCTGTACTTGTGTCAAAGAATGAGTGGCTTGCGCTGTGTCTTTTTGGGCTCTTTGAAGACGAGCTTCGACTTTATCAACGATTTGGTGTAATTGGGTGGGCTCATCGCTTGTACTTTACAATATTACTTCGCCTCAACAAAGTGACACATGTTGTTGTTATGATATCCTGGCGAAGCTCAAATTCTGTAAAGTGTCTTGCTGTGAGGTACCCTCTGGAACTTGTAACTTTTCAATCTTAGCCTTCTTCTTTCCCAGTTTTCTAGCCTTCTTTCTAGTGAGCTTCGTCTCTGTGGTTCTTTTCCCATTCCGATTCTTATTTTCCTTGGGCATAGTCACTTCGTATTGAGGAGATTCTTTCCTAGGGTTTAGGTATATCACTTCTTCTTTTTCTAGGGTAGAAATTTCATACTTTTGTGTAGCTTTGGCCTCAACATCTGAGCTGCTAGTGTTAGATGGCTTCGAGCGGTTCTCCTGTTCTTCTATCAACTGTGCGATCCTTTAGTCATAAAATCTTTTAATTCTTGTCTTTGTTGTTCTAAAACCTTTTCTTCTTCCTTCTTTCTGGATTGATCTCTTTCAATCCAAGGTTTTTCGAGTAACATAGTAAACGGGGCACTATCCTCAATAAATTTGATAATCTCAAAATATTCCTCTATCAAAGTTCCATTGACTGTCATAGGTATCTGAGCGATTTTTCCACATAACGTCATAATTTTTCCTCTGAATATTCCTATTCCTCCCAATGAAGGAATCATGGCAGGCTTCCCTATAGCTTCCCAAGTTCTTTCCGGAATAATGTTCACTTGTGTTTCTTCATCAACAACACAGTCAATTTTGAAGTCCCCTATTCTTGCTTCGACCTGCTCCTTTTCTTTGAAGATCTCTGATAGTCAGACATCTTTATGTTCCCTTAGGGTTTATTTCATCTATATTAATACTTTTTCCGATTCTTGCTGGGTTTCTTCCTTTTCTAGATCTTCCTTATGGTTTCCTTGATTCAGATTTATCCTTTCAAGTTTAGCGATCATTCTAGGGAAATCCAATACCTCATGGTCCATAGCTTTGCAACAGAGACAACTAGGTATTCTACCAGGGCATTCCTTAGCTAGATGGCCTGGTTTTCTGCAACTGTAACATAGGGTTAATCCTATCTTTCTCTTAAATGGTCCCCAACCTCTTCTATATTGCACACTAGGGTCATGGTAGCTAGCCTGCAAAAAATTCTCTCTAGGATCCTGCATCCATTTGTTAGTCCAAACATTCTTTCAATGCATAGGTATAACATATCTATCATTATGCTTATCATATCTATTCATATCAAGCTTTCTTTCATCTATCAGAGCCCTAGTTTTCAAGCTAGGACAAAATCTATCAAACATACCTAGATCCATACTCTAGAAACAAAAATTTTCACTTATTTTACCTCTGTAGAGCACAAAGCTTCCAGATCTAAAAACTTTTAACTATCCTTACCTTTATCAGAGCACAAAGCTTACAGATCTTACCTCTTTTCTCCAAAAACCTCCACTTTCAGCTTTCTTAGAGCACAAAGTGTTCAAATCTTGCTTCTTTTCTTCATATCTGGCCTTTTTTTCTTTAGCATAAAGTTTTTTAGATCGAGTGGAATACTACGCACTAGGGCACATATCCACGCACAGAGCTTCCACAATTTCAGAATGAATCTTTGCACAAAGCTTCCTCTTCCTTAGTTCCCAGCAATCACAGTTTTAGGTCCTGACAATGGGACCATTTGTTGGCACAGGGGCAGACCTAGGGTTCAACGCTCGAGAGCATACCAACAAATCCCTAACTACCGACCCTTTCGGCAACACCTACGAAGCAGGTGAAGTCTCACTCGAGGTAGAGCAGGGGTGGTTTCAGGACTCAAGTGTCTACAACTTAAGCTTGGACACACATATGTGATTACATTGCTTACAAAGCACTTAGCATAGATCATTCATCAATATTCAACCCTTATTACACTTTGCAGAGGACACAAAGCATCACAACATTCACTTAGATGTAAGGTAATTTAGAACTTAGCAACAGTAAAATAGGTTAGATACAGTAAATCAACACTAAACATATTCATATATATCATATCTACTATTCACATACTTCTACAAAGCATAAATAGATCTATCTCAATACATCAAAGCACTTAGCAAAAGGAGAGATAAACACATCAAGTCGGAGCACATAGCATAACACACATATTTACGTGGTTCACCCCCACCCTGGGGCTACGTCCACCAACTCTTCTTCTTTATTAGCTTTCTTCAATCAGGTTACAACACAGAGCTATCAAAACCCTACTTCACATAGGACAAAAGATCTGTGCAGCTCACTAGATCCTTCTTCCTTGCGTTGCAACACCTAGCTTTCTATAACAACCTCACAGTATCTTGCACTTAGCCTTACAAGCCTTACACAATTCGCACAGAGAACTTATACAACATCACATAGATGTACTACTTGTTATCCCCAATATCTAGAGATAACTAGGAGATCATGTCTCAAGGCCCACATGGTCCTAGACATGGAGTACCGAGAGCAGGAGCGACCTGAGCATGGTCCTGGAGGACCCATTTTCTTCTTCTCAGCCAGCTTTGTCCTGTCAGCAGTACCAGCCTTCATCACTACCGGCCTGGGCTTGCATCAGAAAAGGCTCTTGCTCCATGAGGTAATTGGTCTAAGGTATCATGGTATGTGTCATATTTGATCATTATAACCTTCTTATGTATGCATTAGATCTCTTTCATCTCAGATAACTGCTTGGATCTTACACTAATCTACTTGACCATTGTTGGGGTAATTAATGGGGTAGCTTAGCAAGTTGGTATTCATGGGTTTTGGTTAGCCACCAAAGGGGGTTTGAAGAACCATCGTCCGCTCCCCTCATACTATCACTTTTTCATCTTAAAACCCCACTCATCCATCCCATTCCCCTAGTCTAGCCATTAGGATGACCATTCAGGGTACATCTTGTCTTGTGGGAAGAAGGGGCTAAAGGCCCAGGGGGTAAAAGCAGCTGGTAAAAGATAAAAGCCATAGGAAAAATGAAAACCTAGAGATGCTTCGCACAGGGGATCCCCGAGAAGGCAATAAAAATCCTCTCATAAGAAACTAAGGGACCCTAAGAAAATGATAAATAAATAAATGCAAGACCTAACCAAGAGGATGGGAGGTCTCATCATGAGCCGGCCCATTATG